>JAGFMF010011834.1:287625-343517 GCA_019455555.1 Galemys pyrenaicus | reverse complement strand
ATCTGCCTGTTCTGCTCCCTGCTCTCTGTGGTGAATCCTCTCACCCCCCACACCTCTGGCCTGTACCCCAGTGCTTGTGTGCATAAATAAATAAAAAAATCTTTAAAAAAAAATAAATAAATAAAATAAAATAGTGGAATATATGGAATGTGAATTAATGAAAAGTCATCTAGTTCTCTGTATGTGAGGTCAGGGAAAAACAACAAAAAAGTCTCAAGTGAGAAAACTCAGCTTTGCCCACATTATGCCCAAACTGCAGATGGGAGAGAAACACCCTCCCACCCCCTCTCCATGGTCTAGAGTCCCGAACTGTGTTCATACACAAGCAGTGCCTGCCGAGTGTTTGTTGAATGACTAAATGACATTTGAATCTCTGCCCCCTCCCAATAAATCCCACTGGTCGTGGCACACCTATGACAGGGAAGCAGTGGCAGGGCGGGGCTGTGGCTGGCTGCTGATGGCAGAAGGGGGAGCCAGGTCAGAGCTTACTGGTCTTGGGGGTGAGGTAGACGCTGAGGGCGGTGACCCCGTCCTCTGCTGGGTCTCGGTAGAGCTCGCTGACGAGGAGGTCGTTGTCCTTCATGCGCAGGGGGAACTTCTGCACATCTGGGTGGGCGTGAAGGTGCAGGGTTTGTCCCCAGGGCCCAGTCTCTCCCCACGCTCCCCCTTCCCAGGGCCTGCTGCTAGGCACGGGGAGGTGCATGCTGCTCACCCACGTAGTAGATGGAGCCGTTGCTGCAGCCCAGGAGGAGGAAGGAGCCTGCTGCGTCGTAACTGGTGATGGGCTGCACCTCCTGGACCTGGGCGGGGCAGGACAGGCAGCGGCTGCAGCGCCCCTCACCGCCCCCCCCNGCCTCTGCCCCAGCAGGGCCCCTCCCGCCTTCCCCCTCCTTCAGATCCAGCACCCACACGGCTTCCAGGCCCACTTCCCCAAGCCGTCAGTGTTCCTCTGTCGCAGACTCTCCTGGCTGCGTTTCTGTCTCCTGACCTGGATCTTTCTGACGTCAATTGCTCCGTTCGTTTTGCTGACCTCCGCGTGCCCGCACCGACCAGCCATTCAGTCCCGGTTCTTCTCCGTCCACCTTTGTACTACCTCTTTCTGATTTCCTGTTTCTGTTTGTCTAGTTCTCTCCCTGTCTCTGTCTCTTTCTCTCCCTTATCTGTCCCAAACACTCACACTTTAACAGGAAAGAACATTACTGTAGACAGTTTGTTTTGTTTTTATACTTTGGACATGCCCTGGGTGGGTGTAGAGAGAATACAGATGTGTACAATACGTGGACTAAGGCAGAATCTCTCTGGGTTTCTGCCTTCTACACCATCTCCCGTCTCCTGCTCCCCCATCCAGTGACTGGAGAATCCGCTCTGTTCCTTTCCAAAACCCACCCATCCTTCCCATCAGCTTGGCAGCCCTTCTTCCAGGAAGGCCTCCCTGATGCACCTTGTTCCTTTAGCACATACATCCCCAGTCACTGGGTCGCTTCTCCCTGACCCCCTCTGGTGCTTTCCAGCCCGCCCTGAGTCCTCCTTGTCAGGGTTTTCTGACCTGCCAGTGCTTGGTGACAGCGTTCCACACCCCGATGCGCCCCGTGTGGCTTGTGGCGATGAGCTGATTTCCCACGAAGAATAAGGCTTCCACAGGCACACCCAGGTGGAAGACTCCTGCAATGGGTGGGAACCCTCAGCAAGCACCCAGCTTCGTGGGGGAGTAGGGGAGGGCGGGAAAACTCCACAGGGCAGAAGGCTCAGCTGGGCCACGGAATCCGCACAGGATGGAGTTCAGCAGGGAGTTTCGAGGATGACAATGGGGGTGATGTCTGCGGGTGGGGGGCTCCAGTAGAACAGAGACGGGCTGAGTGTTTTCAACAAGGCAAAAAACCCAAACGCCAGGGGGTGTCACGAGGCTTGAGGTCTGTAGGGAAGAATTAGCTGAACAAGCCAGACACTTCTACAGGGAAAGCAGATTCTAACCGGCTCCGGGTTTCGACTGGGGCATCTAGCCCGGCACAGAGATCGACAAGGGCGGTGAATTCTGATGGAGAAAAGAACTGTACGTGGGCGCATTTTTCTCGCAAGCCAGTGAGTTCTAAGAGTTGGAGCATCTTAACAATGCAAAGAATTCTTACGGGTTTGAAAATTTAGAACTCTAATTTCAAAAATTAGAGGTGAGAATTTTAGGGTTAGAGAATTTTGAGTGGTTACTGATTTTAGACGTGGGATCGCTGGTTACAGCAGGAGTCTCAGGAGCACAGGGTTCTGGCAAAAGTGTGGAGACAGGGTCTTCCTAGTGGCGCAAGGGGTTGAGCGCCGCACTGTGGGGCTTCCGCAGCCACTGCAGCTCGAGTTCGATCCCCGGCCAGGGAGGGGACCCACACGGCGCAGCAGACCTCTCCTGTCTCCCCGCTGCTCCCCTCAGCAGTGTGTTTCAATCTGCCTGTTCTGCTCCCCACTGTGTCTGGTGAATCCTCTCACCCACCTCCCATACCTCTGGCCTGTACCCCAGCTCTTACATGCATAAGTAAAATAAATCTTAAAAAAAAAAAGAGTGGGGACATACCTATCTCAGAGCCACCGCCTTCCGCCTGCAGAGCCCAGAGCAGAATCTCGCTGACTGTGGCCGCGGCCACCATCTTGTCATGCTCACCCAAGGCACCGCCTAGCACCCGGGCTGTGAGTGCCAGCCTCTCGATGGGCCAGTCCAGGCGGGGACTGGAGAACACCAGCTGCCAGCCAGAGGCTTCCTTCAACCTGTGGGGGCAGCATCAGCCCTCACCCCAAAGCCCCCCATCAACAGGGCTCACAGCCGCCTGCCTGCCCCCGTGCTCCCGAGCACCTGTAGCAGACTAGAAACTGGGTGTAGGCCACAGCAATCCAGTTGTGGTGTCCGCAGACCAGGCGCACCATCCCCGGCTCCTCCGGCAGCCCTTGGGGGGAGCAGCGGAGTCAGGGCAGGGTCTCTGGGGCCCCACCGGCTGCTGCAGCCTTGCAGAGGTGGAAACATACCCGAAGGGGAGGGAGGGGCTCTCTCATCCAGCATTCGGCCGAGCAGCCCTGCATTGCCCAGGTTGGGGGGCATCGTGTTGCTCCTTCGAACAGGGGCTGGGCGGCCCCCTGCCTGTTGGGGTCCCACCAGGCTGTGACGGTTTCGCCGCTTTACTGGGAACACTAAGGTGGGGGAGGAACAGAGTGACACCTGTAACCTTTCCAGTAACTGCCATAAAGCAAGCACTTAAATTTTGCCAAACACAGGCCTGTACCCCAGCTGTTGTATGCATAAATAAATAAATCTTTAAAAAAAATAAATAAATTTTGTCAGATACAGATTTGTCCAGGCGCGATGTCCTGATGAAGAGACTTCAGGGGGTGCTGGGAACCAAATCCAAAGACACTGAACTTCACACAGTGTGTTTCTCCCTTTTCTGGTCCTTTGAGGCCATCACCAAAGAAAACTGCTATCATGTCAATACCTCTTCATATTTGCTAATCTTCCCTTCTCTTCTTAAAATATATTTATTTATGGGCCTCCCTGGTGGTGCAGTGGGTTGAGCATCACACTATGAAGCAGGCCACAGCCACTGCAGCACGAGTTTGACCCCTGCCCCCAGCCAGGGAGGGGACCCACATGGCGCAGCAGACCTTTCCTGCCTCGCCTGCTGCTCCCCTCAGCAGTGTGTTTCAGTCAGTCTGCCTGTTCTGCTCCTCGCTCTGTCTCTGGTGAGTCCTCTCACCGCCCTGGACTCTGGCCTGTACCCCAGCTCTTGTATGTATAGATAAATAAATCTTTAGAAAAAAATATGTATATATTTATTTATTTTATTCTGCAGAAGAACTGGAGTGTAGGCCAGAAGTGCAGGGGATGAGAGGAGTCACCAGAGACAGAGTGAGGAGCAGAACAGATGGAGTTACTGAAATATACTACTGCTGAGGGGAGCAGTGGGCAAGGCAGGAGAGGTCTGCTGGGGATCAAACTCAGGTCATAGAGGTGAGAGCGCTGAGATTTAACCCCTCAGCCACCAGGGAGACCCTAATCTTCCCCTTTGAAGAAATGGAATTCTGTGCCTTTGGCAAGCCCAGCACCTAGGTAGAGCTTAATAATAGTTACTTCTGGGCTTTATTTTCCCATTTACTTTGTATATATGGCATAAAGGCAGTGATAAAAAGCTTTTATTTAAAGTGATTTTCTTTAAACAAGGTAAAACTGAGTTAAGAAAATAGTGGCACAGCCCTTCATATTTGGCAAATTTCATGAAGGTAGTAGGTATTGACCAAGGTTAAGGAAATAAAGCCATTAACTGACTCTCCCCACTCACTTCCTCTGCCAATTACAAGACCTAGTGGACTACAGTCCCCATAACCACTAGGGACAATGTGCTTGACCGTTCTCAGCAATCACGGGGATTATAATCAGTATGTACCCTTTAATATTTCTACCCTTCATTCAAAGGACCCCAGTTCTTCACAAGCCTCCCCACAAGGAAACTAAACCTGGACTATACCTCCTATAGGGCTTGGGGGCAAGCCTCTCCACTTCAAGGGGTGTTCAATGGCCCACTGCCTCATCAGAAATGCTGTTTCCCAAGCATCAGGTTAAGCAAGGGATGTGGAACTACAACTCCCATAGTGTCTCAGGGTTCAAAGGGATGCAGCCTTATGGGAAATGTAGTCTTTAGCCAACCTTCCCCACACCCATGAGTAGAGCTCACCTGGTGGAGGTAGGTAACCATTGAAGAGGACGTTTCCGCAGGAAGACCGATCCAATTCTTCCCGCAGCTGCAGACGACGAACTGAGGCAGAAGAACTCTAAGGCTGGAACTTGGTGGGCACTAAAGCAGGTTCCCCACCTCTCCCCGCCATCTCTTTCTCCATGGAATATCACCACTTAGCTTCAGGACCAAGCCCAGTGCTCTCAGCTCTAACCCAACCTTCCTTAGGGAGGAAGACAGGAGCAGGAGGATCACCAGACCACTGGTTTTCTACACAATGAAGATGCCGAGGGGTTGCCCACTTACCCAGAGGGGTTAGCCCATAGAACTGGGCTTCATGGAGGAGGCTGGAACCGTGGACACCCCTGCGTAAAATTGATTAGGGGTCAGGGTCAGGGGAGTGGCAGCGAGCGGAGAATTTTGAGGATCAAATTTTTAAAACTGCAAATTCAACGAGTCAAGATTCTAAGTATGGTATGGTGGTGGGAATGTGCAGTGTGGGAATTCTAGGACACAATTTAAATATGATCAAGGTTCTCAATAGGACAGAGAGTAAGTGAGGGGGAAGAGAAGCGACATCTCAGCGGGGAAGCTCCCCTTTATCCTGCATGCCAACCTGGGGTCCAGTTCTTTGGTGCGCAGAAAGTTGAGGATGGGGGCGAAGACGGTGGGGTCCCTGTCGATGAAGATCTGCAGCGGGAACAGAGGATGGATTGGGCAAAGGTCAAGGCTGAGTGGGGTCTGTCTCTCCTACTGCCCCCCACCCCTTTCAGATCTTGCCCTACTTACTGCTCCGGTCTCATCTTTCAGCGTCGAGATACGACCGCTCAGGAGACTGTAGGGAGGGGACACAGAGCAGGTGTCACAGGCTGGGGTGTGGGTGGAGTAGGGGATTAGGTCTCCCCTCAGACCCCTCCCCTCCAGCGCAAGCCCCTCCCAATCACCTGGAGAAGAAGGAGTCTGGGATCCAGGTGAGAGTCTGGCGAGAGGTACTGAATCTGACCGGGGAAAGTGAGAGGAGGCGAGATGACGGAGGGTGAGGAAGGAGGTCCCCATCCCAGGACCAGCTGAATTCCTTTCTCTCGGACCAAGCTGGGGCTCTCGCGCCTCCAGCCGGAGGCGGAGCAATCCTTGATGGACAGGGATTTCCTCCCGGAGAGGCGGGGACGCCCAGCTCTCTCCCTGCCCCCAAGGGTGGGGTCTCAGGAATCTCATACACTCACCTCTTGCCTCCCACATTCAGATGAATAACTTCCCCAGGAGGGCCTCGTCCTGGGACCCCCTCAGCGGCAGGCACTACCGCTGCCATGGCCCCCCAGGCGAGCCGGCCGGCCCGCACCCGCTTCCGGGTGTGTAACCGGGACCCGCCCCCACCCCGTGATCATTGGGCCGGAGGCTGCTGGAGCTACGGGCGATTGGGCAGAGTGCTCATCCGTCGAGGTTAAATGCTCCACCTCTTTAAAGGGGCCCGCCTTTCCTGTCCTGGACGGGGCGGACCTGATGGCTCCTTTGGGGAAGTTTAGTAAAGAGGAGTAACATTCCTCCACTCCTCTGGGGTTTCTGTTTTAAGAATGGCATCTTTGTTTAGGAATGGCATCTTTGCGGGGCACGTGGTCAGGCCACACCAAGGGGGACATGTATTTGTTCTCTGTAGCCACGGGCTCTCCACCTTCAGTCCTCCCGCGTACATTCCATGAAACGCGAACAAACCAGCGTAGACCGTCAAAGCCAAAGGATTTATTATAGGTACATACAGTGTGCGCCTGCCACACCGCCCCACACCCCTGGGGTCCCAGCGGCTTCTCCGGGCGGCGATGGGGGCTGCCCGCAACCCGGCTCCCCCACTCCTCAGGGAGGTGCTCCAGCCAGAAGCATGCAGGGGGAGGGCTTCCCCTCGCCCCTCCCCTCAAGAAGAGGCATTTACAACTGGAGGGGGGAGGAGAGAGGAAGACAGTTTTGAGCTTTGACGCCCCTCCCATTAAAAGCCTTCGCAGATGCGGGGCGGGGGAGGAGAAGGTCGACATTTTGCAAAAATAAACTAAGTCAGGAGTTAACCGCATGGCTCTGAGGCGGTGGAGTGTGGGGGTTAGGGCCCCTTCACTCCCTTTTCCCAGACAGAGATCAAGGCAGCATTGGAAGTGAGGTAAAGGCGGGGAAGGGGCGTCCCCTCCCCACCCCCTAGCACCCTGGATGGTCCAGGGGACCTCACCAGCGCCCCCTTGCCCATCCCTAGGGCGGAGAGGGGGGCAGAATTATCACCCCCACCACCCCAGCTTCTTGGGGCAGGATCTGGGGATTGGGGCAGGGGGCTTGGCTCAACTGGCCCCTTTACCCGCCCCTCCACCAAGCTTAGTTATTGCATAAAAATAATGGCGCCCCAGCACCTGGGGTGGGGGTGGAGAGCGGGAAGGGGCCGAGATATGGCTATAGGGGCAGCAATCTCCCCACCACTTCTTGGGGTGCAGAAGTCCCCTCCTTTCTAGTGCCCATCATGGCGCATCCGCAGTGTTGCTGGAACAAGGGGCATTCGCCCCTGCGGAAGAGAAAGTGTCTTTGTGCCCACAGTGCGGAGAGGAGGGACAGGGAGAGAGATGGATGTCTCAGGTCCTGGGGCTGGGAAGTCACTTCCGGCGCCCACTGGCTCTGCGGTCCCCCGCCTCCCGCTTGGGGTTGCCCTCATCTGTGGACGATGTGGTGGGTAGTGTCTGTCCCCAGCGGGCAATCTCCGCATGTTCCCCCACCGAGGCAGCCACAGCCTCCAGCCAGCCATTCATCTCCTCCTGGAGAGAGAAATGACACAGTCCATGTTTGGGAGAGAGAAGGCCAAGTAACAGATGCGTCGGGAATCAGACTGCCCTCTCTGAACCTCAATTTCCTCATATTAAGTAGGGTGGTGATGATGAGAGTGACAATAATTCAAATTTACATAGCACGAAGCAGGTCTGTTCTAAGCATATTAGTGGAGTGCATTTTGGTTCATTTAATCCTATGCAATAGGATTATATTGAATCCCCACAATAAAGATATACAACAACAAAAACAATGATAATATCGGGGGACACTTACAGCAAGCACTGACATTTAGTAGGCCTTGGCCTCAGTACTCTACGTGTATCCATTTAATAAACTATCACAATAACCCTATAATAGAAAACTTTCATTCTCCATCTTAAGGCTAAATAAAGGGAAACATGGAGAAAATAAAAGACTATGTCATAGCCTCTTGTGAATGAGGAAACAAATGTCAGGATTTCCAGTATCTTTTCAGTCACCTTCAAACCTGCACCTCCTCCCCTCTTCTCTCCCAGTGTCACATTCCTGTCTCATTACACTCCTCACTGTCCTGCCCTGGTCTAGCCTACTGCTCTTCCATTTGGGTCTCTGCCCGGCTGCCATACTTCAGCTCTGTCCTCTCCCATCTATCCTGCACTGGATAATAACAGAGGAATCTTTCTTTTGATTCACTGTTCCTGGCTCAAAAGCCTGCAGTGGCTCCCCAGTGCCCCAGGACAGACTCCAGCCCCATCACATGAACCCACAAAGCCTGGTGAGATGCAGCCCCTGGGAACCTTCTTCCCCAGCACAGTTAACCCTTAACAATTCTGTGCCTTTGGAGCTTTGCCCTTGGAGTTCCCTTTTCCTGTATCATCCCCTTATTTTTAAAGCTGATTCCCTCCTTTTGCAACTCTCACCTCAGAGGTCAAGGTAAGAAGGTTAGACTTTGTTCTAGCTTCTGGGGAGTCCTCCCACCCTCCACTCTCCCCTCCTTCTCCTCCCCCCACCCCCAGCAAGGTTAGGAACTTCCTCTGAGCTCTCACTGCCCCTGAGCTTCCTGTTACAGGGCAGGTAACTCTGCTTTGCATTTCCTCTCTCATCCTCTCTCAGCCTACCACACTGGCCGTGGGAGTCGGCCAGCTGGGTGACCTCAGAGGGCCACATGAAGAAGAGGAAGGACTGTATCTCACCTCATCTTTAGCCTGGAGCAAAAACTCGCTGCCATCCTGGGTCCTGTAGGAGGGTGACACAAGACTTGGGGGATCTGGTGCAGGGACCCAGCCCACCCATCCAACCTCTGTCCTCTAGGGGAGCAGGGTATTGCTGGGAAGGGGAAAATGACTTGGATCCCTCCCTCTAGACCACTGGGGGCTCACTGGAGTTTGAAGACGTGCTTCTTTTTCTTGTAGTCACTAGCCACCTCGCTGGTGGCCTTGTGCAGGCTGAGCAGTGGCTCCCCGCCATGTGTGCCCCCAGATGCCGGGCCCTTGGAGTCCTTGTAGAAACCCAGCTCCCCTTTGCTGAGCACGCAGTAAAGGCTCACCCATGACCTGAGGTGACGAGAGGGGACTCAAGGCAGAGCCACAGAACTCTGCCTGGATATGCTTCATTAATACCCTCAAGGGGGGCTGAATAGGGCAGAGCCTTCCTCCCTTTGGGCCTTGCCCTAGCTGGGATATACGCCTGAAGTGCGCTTCCTTGTGACTGTTCCCAAACACGGGGAAGGCTCTAAGTCCCTCAACTTCAAGGCTGCCTGCTGCTGGGGTTGCCCTTCCTTATCCACTCTCATACAGAAATTCCTGAATGCAAGACTTAAGCTGTTTCAGAACTCTCGCTTGCATAGTCGTCACCACTTCACTCCCTAGCCCTTCGAAACCTCCGGAAGGAGATCTATCGCTCTACTGCCTACAGTGAGGTACTTCCATCATCCCAATCAGCCGAGCCCCAACTAACAAGGATGTCTCCCATGAACAAAACACTAGGCGCCCTGTTTATGCCCACCTTGGCCTAACACTTTAAGATCCCACAGGCAAAATCTCAATCTACTGTGCCCACTTCATATCTTGAGACTGGGTCTCACTGCACATGTATGCCAGTGTTTCTTCCCCTTTTGGCTCTCTCCCCAGATTTGGACAAAAAAGGCTTGGGCAACCAGGAGCTGGACTCCCAGGGAAGGCACATCACCGTGAGACCCCTTTAGGACCTTAGGAGATGTCGCCCCCCCATCCCCCAGCCTCACCCCGTCAACCTGAGTTTGGGTTCCTCCTTTTAGACCCTCTCCCAGTTTGAAACATCAAGGTTGCCCCACCGCACTTATAGGTTGGATGGTCTCTCCAGGCTCCACCTTACAAACCACGGGAACCCTCTAGACCAGCTGCAGTTAACACCTGAGCTACTATTATATAGTCACGCTTGTACCATTTCCCGCCGGTTCCGCCCCCTTTGAAACTCCATCAGCTCACCCATTGGACGTACTTATCTCGGACCCCTGCTCCTCCGTTGGTCCTAGAACGTAAGCCCCGCCCCCTCCTGAGGCCCCGCCTCCCCCGCCACCAATTGGACGCCCTGAGGCTTAACCCCACCCCCTCCTCGCCGCCTCAAGGCCCACCTATTCACTCATTGGACACTTTGAGTTTGGGACCCGCCTTCCAAAGCCCCGCCCACACGCTCACCGGTTGGACGACTTGCGGTTAGCGTCGAGCTCGCGCTTGCGCAGCAGGAAGCCCTCGTGCTGCACTGTATGAGTGGGCGGAGGCGGAGGCGCGGGGGCGGAGCCGCCCTGGGCCGGGGCGGAGCGCGAGCGCCGGCTTCCCCCGCCCTCACCACCCTCTCGCGGCCGCGGCCGCCGTCGCGGCTTGGGCCGGTCCCGTGCCCGCGGCCGGTCCGGCCGAGGTGTCCGCTCGAGCGGCTCAAGCCCGTTGGGCAGGCGGCCGGGGGGAAGCTCGCGAGGCTGAGGCAGCGACGGCTGTGTGAAGGGAGGGGGAAGAGGGGTGCTGTCCATAGGGGATGTGGGGGCCATCAGTCCGGGGTAACTCACGGGTCTGGGGGTCCCACCTGTCTGTAGGGTCAGCGATTTTGTTCGGGAGGACTGGAGGCGCAACTCTTAGGGACCCCACCAGTCTTGGGAGTGAAGCTTCCTAGATTTGAACTCCCTGTCGATCTTGGGGAGGAGGGGCTAAACTTGGAGGTGGGGGCGCAGGCAGGAATCTGGATTTCATTCTATGTATGTGACTGTGAGGAAATCTGAGACCCCACCGGGCCGGAGAAAGAGCGCCCAGGACAGATGAGGGAAGTCTAGAAACTATGTGTGTGGGAGGGAAGGGTTTCTTAGGCCCTGTGGCCTCATATTTGTAAGGGAGAAATCTCCAGATTGCAAGGGGTCACCTGGTGGCCCTCTCTATCCCCTGAGAATGTCTGCAGGATTCAGAGGGGGAGGGGTCAGGATTAGGCACCAGTGTTTCTGGGATCCTGACTTCTGCTCTTCAGAGAGGGGTCTCCATGCCCCCACCCTTCCTCATCCAGAGGCTCAACTTACCCCAACAGGGATCCCTGGGCCTGCTTCTTTCTCCTGCAGCTGCTCCACAATGTCAGCCAGGGTTGCCTTCCTGGGGTGGGTTGGGAGGGAAGGACAGAAAGACCAGATGGAACTGGGGTACTTACCCCCCGGAACCAGCCTGGCTGGCTGGAAGAGCCTCCACCTCTTAGCTTGAGATGCCCGGCCAACATGTCCATCCCTGCAGTTCCCTCGCTCTGGAGTTTGCCCTACATGCCACAGGTGCTTGGCTCCTGTCTGCTGGAGAGAGGACAGAGCCTGTCTCCCCTTTGAGTCTGAGGCAGCAAATTGCAAACAGGTGCCTTCAAGCCTTTGAACATGGTGCTGCCTTTCCCCACCCACCTCCTGAGCCCCAAAGTCCCCTGGAGTTCCCCAACTCCACCCTGATCATTCTGGGTTCTCACTGTCCGGTGACATGTCTGTTTCCCCGGCTGGACTGTAAGTCCCATGGAAGCAGGCTGAGGCTGTTCCATCACCAGCATCTGTGGGCACTCGGCAAATGGTCATGAAATAAGAAATTTAAAACGGGTTAAGGAGTCACTGTCTACAGAAATATTTGACTAAAGACCTCTTTCTGGGGACATAGGTGATTGGAGCCATCTGCCCAAAACACTCTTGTTAACTCTGGATTCCAAAAGCTGGGGTTCTAGCCCGCTTCATCCAAACTGAATGACTTGCCCTCTCAGAGCTTCCACTGTCCCATCCATGAGATGGGGGTGACAACAGCCATCCGTTTATAAAGCTGAGACTGAGACAAAGGGTTTTCTCTCCAATCAGGGAGGTGGTGGTTAATGCCAAGTCAGAACTCAGTGGCGAGACCCTGCACCTGAGGAGGGCACTCTGCCCTTGCCCTTTCTTCAACAGCCGCTGTGGGGCTATCTATGGGCAGTCTCCTACCCGTTTTCAACCTCACCTTACACCTCTGCAAAATGGGTACACGATTTGCTTTTCCTTCTTAGGTGGTTCGGAGCCGTGAAGCCCTCTGCACTGGGCCTGTGTGGGCTTTCTGAGATGTACGGTTCCGCTTCCCTCCCTCCCTGGCCACACGGACTCACCCCTTCACCAGGTCTCCGCGGGTGGGCGTCTCCTGTTCGCTGGACTCCTGCCGCTCCAGTCTCCGCTCGCGCCTCTCCCGCCGCCGCTCCATTTGCTCGTAGCGGCCCAGCGTAAGGCTGTGTGCCACGTCGTGCTCCGCAGACTCCTGCCGCTCCGACCTCCGCCTCCGCGCAGTCTCCTCGGGTTGATCAGCCGATTCCTGCCGATCTGGTCGACGCCTCCTGGGCAGCTCCTCCGCGCGATCCGCGGGCTCCTGGCGCTCCGGCCGCGGCCGGACTTGCTCCGCCGCCGCGGGGACCCCGGGAGCCCCAGGGGCGCTGGGGTTATCCACTACGTCCTCCGGTGCGGCCGGCTGGGCCGTGGGTTCCACCCTCCCCGGGACCTCCAGCAGCCGATCGATACGCGGCTGGAGGCGCTCTGGCTTGAGCTCCTGGCGCACGTACCCCACCCGGGTCCGCACCTCGGCCGACAGCGTGTCTGAGGCCCGGCGGGCCAAGGGCTCCAGGCCCCTCTCGTAGCCCCCTGGCCTCAGCAGGGGCGCCGCCTTGGCCGCCAGTTCCGTGGGGTCTCCAAAGAACTTGCGCCCCAGCAGTGGGGTGGGCGGCTGCTTGCTCTGTTCCGCTTTGAGTTTCTCGATCTGGGGATGAAGGGGTCGCGTGAGAGAGCGGGCATTCCGGGGTGGGGGTGTCTACAGGGATGGTTCTGGTCTGCCTCAGCGCCCAGTTTATTGCTAGGGTAAAAGCAAGGTTGTCCAGGCCTGTGTCCACACTTTGCTCTCTGCTGGAACGTAATTTCTATTTTTTCTTGCTTTCTTTTCAAGGAGTGTCTAAGTGGTCGCTTTTTCTAGGTGTCTTTCTGATCCCCATTTCCTCCTTCCTTCCTGCTTTCTCCTTCACCTGGGACCTTAAGACTTTCAATTATGGTCTCTTCACCTCATTCTTCAAGAGTCAGCTCAGACTCCCTCAGGCCACAAGTGCATTGGGGCCCCTACAGCCACCTGAGCGTCCCCCACGTCCCTTCCTCCCCACCCCTGGGATGGGCGTTCAGTGAGGGGCTGTCTGGGGCCTCAGCACCAAACCCTGGTGTGTCTGTCTCCTCGGGAGGGACAGGCTGGGGCTTCAGGGAGGGGGGCTGGGGCGGGATCTGGGGTGCTGACCGTGGTCAGGCGCCGCAGGGAGCTGAACCTCTCTTCCCAGGCTGCAGCGGCTTTGCGGAAGGCCTCGTGTCGCCGGATGAGCTGCTCTACCTCGTCCACGCTGCTGCCCAGCTCCCGGCTCTGCAGAAGCGGCTCCTGGGCCGTGAGCCAGGCATCGGCCACCACTGCCTCTTGGGCAAACTGGTGCACCTCCAGCACTGAGGGGACAGGCAGGAGAGGGCGCTGGGACACACGCACACACACACACTTCTCCCATCACAGCCCTGACCACTTTGGGCTGAGCAGGAATGACAGAGGCTGGGGCCATTTCTGAGGGCACCAGCTTCCCCCCCAGGTACTTGTCGCCAGGGGTTCAGTAACGAGCCCCTTTGCCCACCCCCTTGGGCCTTCATGGTTGCTGCTGGAGACCCTCTGGGTCCTCATGGACATGTTCGAGCATGTCCCTGTGCCCTTAAGTCCCATGTCTGGGCCCCCACTCACTCTGCTGCAGCCACTCCCAATGGCGGTCCCACTTCTCCGACACCTCCTCCTTCCTGGTCCCCAGCTTGTCCAGCTGTGCCTGGATCTGGGGATGGTGGGTGGGTGCAGCGGGGTCAAGGGTAGCTCCTGCCCCAAGGGCCGGGGGGGTGGGTTGAGGGAGGCCCCCTCCCCACCTCGTCAGCCATGGCGCTCTTGTTGAGCAGCAGAGAGTGCCCCAGCTCCCGGCAGGCTGTCAGCTCCGGCACCCGCGCCTCCAGCTCGGTCTTCAGGCCCTGGTGGTAGTTCATGAGCACCTCCACCGAAGACACATCCCTAGGGTGGGCAGCGGGCCAGGATCTGAGCCCCGGCAGCCTCCCTTGCCCACCCCACGTACGAGGCTACCGATGAACCCAAATTCCTGAGGCTGAGGGTCACGGCAGCTCGGGACACCCACCTCCTGCCACCAAGTCCGAGTGCAAGGCGAAGCCCCGGTTTCACCTCTCTCCAAGGTGCTAACATGTCACACTTCAGTGGCCCTAACCTAGCGCTTCAAAATCCAGTTCTCACTTCTCCATTAAGCTGTGAGAGTTCAGCCAGCTGGCCACATTCCTCTAAGGCTGTTTGTTGTCTGCTGCAGAAGCTGCTAGACCTGGGTGGCAGCTGAGCGTTACAATGTGGCCAGTCTGGACTGAGATGCGGAGGTGTGTGCCCTAAAGATTTAGCACAAAAAGGAGCACGGGAACAGCTCCCTATTGTTAACATTAAGTATGTGTTGATCGTATTTGGAGTATCCTGAGCTCGATAAAATGAATTACTGAAATGAGTCTTCACTCGCTTCTTTCTCCCCTTCAAAGGTGGTTATGAGAAAATCTTACATCATGTATGTGGTTCGTATTTGTGGCTCATGCGTGTCACCATCAGACAGCACGGCGTTCACCCGCCACGTGTCCAAAACAAACTCCAAGTTCTGACGGGCCCGTGAGCCAGCAAGCACCGCTTTGGAACACGGCACAAGTGCCGGCCCCCGCACTGGCTCCCAGGCCCCGGTGAGAGTCCCACCTAAGACTTGAGCTATCTGGGAACACTCATGATTCTGCCCTCACTCCCAAACACGGCCTGCCCTGCAAGTCTCCATCTCAGTAAATTCGCCCACCACTTACAGCACTCTGCTTGCCCTCAAGCTTCCCAGAAGCCAACCCATCAGTCGAGATGGATGTTTATGTTTAGAACTTTAAAGTAGACTCTATGACATGCTAGGAAACCTGAGATTTGTTTTAAAATCACTCAGCAAGGGACAGAGAGAGCTTGAGGGGAACATATAGATGAAACAAGATGGGTCCAAAGTGCTGCCCTCCCGGGACGGGTGTTGCACTTACACACCTGTGTTCCCTGTCCTGCTGCAGCTACTTCTGTGCATCTTTGAAATTTTTCATAGCAAAGATTTTTTTTAAATTCCTAACACCAATCACTTCTCCCTATCTTTGTAAAACTGCAGTGTGAACTCAGCTGCCGTCGCCTCTCACTAGCATTAGAGCAGTAGGTTCCTAGCCAGTCTAACTGTTTCTTCCGCCTTTGCCGGCTACAGATGATTTCCCACAAGGCCAGAGGAAAGGCAAACTCCCCACCAGGCATTCATATCACTTGGCTAACCTCATTACCTACCACTCTCCCTCACCCCCTTACTCACACCATCTAGCCACAGTCACTGGCTAGCTCTTCCTCGAAGGAGCCTGACTACCACCTACCTCAGGGCCTTTGCACTTGCTGATCCCTCCACCTACAAAACCCTTCCCCCAAAACTTCACCCAACTCACCATCACTTCATTTTGGTCTCCACTCAAACGTCACATCCTCAGAGAGGCCTTGCCAGCTAGCACCTTGTCCCCTTACCTTGCTTTATTTTTCTTCAGAGCATTTATTACTGTCTGAAATAATATTAGGTGTTTGTTTACTTATGTGTGGCCCATCTCCACCCTCAGAAGACAAGCTGCGTCAGGGCCAGGGCTTGGCCTTGCTCACCGTCTAACACACAGTAGGTATTGCACAGATTCTCCCTGAGTAAACGAATGTGGGCTCCCGGCCTCACAGTCACAGGAGCAGTGCTAATCCCTGAAAACACCCACACCACCCCTGCTCTCTTTGCCTCATCTGCAGTTGGGTGCGTAAGGTCTGGACGTGATTTCTCAGAGCCAAGCGAGAGGACCTGGCTCCCAATCACCGCACTGGCTTCTGCTAGGCGTGCGCCTCAAACCGTTATGCATGCAATAAGTTGGCGCCTGCTGGGTTAAGCCACCTAGAAAGTCCTACGCCTCCCTGTCCCTGTTCTGGCTTCAACCCATGCCTTGCTGCGCTCGCCCCACAGGAAGGGAAGCAGCGGCACCTGGGTAGGACTGAAGGCGGGGGAGGAGGGGTGGCCCATGCTCTGAGCCCCCGGCATTTGGAGCAGTGCCTGCCACACGGAGGGGGAGCAGCCCGCACAGGCTCCTGTGATTTCTGAGGGGAAGGGGCCTGCTGACAGGCCGGGCCGCGGGAGGCTGCCCAGAGGCAGGTAGGAAGCCAGAGGTGGGATGAGGGGCACCTGGGTTTGTCAGCTGCCCCAATCTGGCCTGCAATGCCGTCCATCCAGGAGAGCAGATCCCGGGCCTGGCTGTGGAAGCGCAGGGCGTCGGCCGTGGAGCTGACGTGCAGGCGGGCGTCCTCGCAGGCTGCCAGCAGCTCCTTCCAGCCCTGCAGCACCTCCTGCTCCCGGCTGGCGATGGCCTCCGCGTGCTCGCCTGCGTACACGGTCCGCAGCTGGGCCGCGCCCTCCTGCAGCTGCCGCACCTGCGGGGGCATACCAGGTCGCGCACCAGCCCTCGGTGGGGCCAGGCAGGCTGCGCTGGCTGGTGGAGCCAGAAGATGCAAGGAGCCCGCTCCCTCCTGACCCCCACACCAGGTGCCCCACACCTCCGCTGCCTGATTTCTTTTGGTCCCGGAGAGCCAGTTATCTTGGGCCTGACGCTTCATCTTCTCAGGCCCTCTCTGCCTTGTTCAGGCCCCTCTGAGAGCCTTCAGGAGCCCTCCCCCCCAGTCTATCCCACAGTTGTCCAGTGAGTTCTCACTCATTTTTTTCAGGCCCACGACCGCTATTCAGTGACTAACAAGGCTCCCCGTGGGATCCCCAGACCCGCGGCCCACGCTCCGCGGCCTCGACTCCTGACTTCTACTGGAGCGAGCAGCACGTTTCTATCCCGCTCGCCGCGAATCCTCATGACCTCTCCGCCTTATTTTTAAGGACATCTGTATGGTTTCCGTCCACAGTCGACCATCAGACCCGCAGCCCATTTCCTGCCGCTGTGTGAGCCCTGAGGCCCACGGTTTCATTTGCTTCGATTTTCTTGGGTTCACCTCCCCGTTCCCGTCAAACCCACAGCTGATGTCCACGGACTCTTTAGCCACGTCCGTGAAGTCCACTCCCATCACCTTTCTTGACGGACATCATATAATTTCTAGCAAAGGCTGTCTCCTTGCTACCTGCCCCACGGTCTACGCTGTCTTCGCTCTCTTAGTTCCCTTTAGGCAGCCCTCTAGGATTGAGAGAGATGCACTTGGCAGTTTCCAGAATCCCTGCCCCATCTCCACGGATAACGGGGGCAACTTCTGCAGCCCAACCATACCGCTTTCTGCTGCCCGGCCCCTCGCTGAGAATCCTGTAGCCAGGGCACCTTCTCTGCCCCGGTGGTCTGTCGCGAGCTGTCCAGCAGCTTATTCTGACTGCTCTACACCTTGTTAACCTCCTCAGCTGCCTCAACCGCCTTGTCCTCTCCCAGCCCAGCCCCCCCGGCCGCCGGCGCCCCACCTGAGACACGAGGAGCTGCAGGTCGTGTTCAAAGGCGCGCAGCGTCCGCTGCATGGAGCTGGCACTGGGTCTCGGCTCGGGCGGGGCGGTCAGGCGGGGCAGTCGCTTCCGCTTCTCCTCGATCTGACCCTGCAGCTCGCGGGCATCGCTGAAGAACTTGTGCAGCTCCCGCGAAGCAGCCAGCAGCTGGGCGCGGGTGCCCATCAGCTCCAGCAGCTCGGCCCAGGCCTCGTTCAGTCCGTCCTTCCACTCGGCCATGGTGGCCGCCGCCGTGTGGCCGCACTCGATCAGCTCGTCCACCATCTGGTTCACGGCCGCCAGTCGCTCCCGCCCCGCGGTGCCAGTCTCGCTGGCGAACTCTGAGAATTTCTCCTGCAGCACCTGCCACCAGGAAGCAGGGGGCACCGCATGGGCGAAGGTGCCGTGTGCGGCAGCCCCACCAAGCCAGGCGACAGATTAGCACAGCGACGTGCGGCAGCGAGACGGTGGCAGGTAAGAGAAACAGCGACACTATCCAGGCCAACCAACAAAAAATAATATTGAGGGGCCTCCCTGGTGGCGCAGTGGGTTAAGCAACGCACTATGAAGCAGACCACAGCCACCGCAGCACGAGTTCGATCCCTGCTGCCGGCCAGGGAGGGGACCCACGTGGCGCAGCAGACCTCTCCTGCCTCACCCGCTGCTCCCCTCAACAGTGTGTTTCAGTCAGTCTGCCTGTTCTGCTCCCCGCTCTGTCTCTGGTGGATCCTCTCACCCCCAACACCCCTGGCCAATACCCCAGTTCTTGTGTGCATAAATAAATAAAATCTTTTTTAAAAAAATACTATCGAGCACATACTCAATAGCAGTAACAGTAACGGCAATTATCAAAGTAAGAAGATGCTGACGGCGTGGGAGCCACCCCCACGGCCGAGGCATGCTGTGCCGAGCACTGTCCAAGGTGCCTCCAGAGATCAGCTCCCATGCAGGGGGTTCTATTTTGATCCTCATATTATGGATGGGAAACTGAGGCCAGAGGCCACGAGTCGCATAGCTAGAGGCTGCTGATGTTGCCATTCGGGCCAAGGATGCTCACCGTGACGTGCTCAAAGTCCTGGCCAAGTTCAGGGGAGCCAGCCACCACCTCCTTCTCCGCGATCCAGTGCTCCAGCTCGTCCACCTGGCGGCTGAGCTGGTACAGCCAGTACTGCTGCTCCAGACTCACCCTGCGCTCCTCGCCCAGCTCCTTCAGCGCCACGTAGAGCCGGTCCACCTGGGACTGCCGCCGGCTGATCTGCTCGCTGGTGGGGACAGGGAGCGGCAGGGATGGAGACCCCACCTCCGCCGAGGCTTCGAGCAGACCGAGAAGACTGTGCCCTCCTCGCTCAGGGCAGGCTGCACCTCCAGGCGCACTTGAGTCCCCTCAGGCCCAGGCAGGGCTGTGTCCTCAAGACTCAGACTCAGTCAACCCAGCGCCCCGCGCCCAGGGGAACATGCTGCTCCCCTAAGCTTGACTGGCTCCCCCAGCCCTTCTCTCATGTCCCATGCCAGCTCCCCCAGAATGGGGCTCCAGGCTCCTGACTTGGGTGCCCACCCAAGCTGCGGCCCCAGTCTTCAGGCCCACAGGGTCAGGGGTGTAGCTCTGGATCCCCTTTCAGAGCTTGCCCCTGGCCCAAACAAACCACCCAGACGTGACCCCAACTCGACCCCAGAGAGGCAGTATATGATCTGTGGTGAAGAGGACCTCAGGGGGCCCAAGGGGTTAAACGCTGCACAGTGGGACCTCTGCAGCCACTGCAGTGCCAGTTGGATCCCCGGCCTGGGAGGGACCCATATGGCGCACGCAGCAGACCTCTCCTGCCTCGCCCACTGCTCCCCTCAGCAGTGTGTTTTGGTCGATCTGCCTGTTCTGCTCCCCACTCTGTCTCTGGTGAATCCTCTCACCTCCCATGACTCTGGCCTGCACCCCAGCTCTTGTGTGCACGATTAAATAAAATCTTTAAAAAAAAGGGGGGCCCTGAGGCCAGGCCCCATCACAGCACCCCGGCTCTCCTGTCCCCCCCGACACTGGCAGGAGGGGGAAGCTGCCCTACTTGCCCTGAGCTCTTCCTTCTCGCCTCAGCCCTAGGCCTCACGCCTGCGCACACGCAGGCCTCTGCACACAAGCCCCAGGCTCTGACCCCGCCCTCTGGGGTGGCCCTCTGTTCCTGCGCCAACAGCTCACCAAAACCCCAGGGCTCCAGCAAATGGTAAAGGGCCCCCCCCACACACCCCAACCTCCAGCTCTGACCCAGTCCTCCCACCGGTGAAGCGTCAGGTCCTCCTGGATCGATCCCTAAGAACTGACCCCATCCTCACCGCCCCAGCCCTCTCCCTGCCCGGCCCAGGGTCCCAGGCCAGCCCACCTGTCCGGGTGCCCCATTTCCAGCAGAGCCCGGCACTGGCGCGAGAGTTGCGCGATGCTCTCCTCGTAATTCTCCACGCCCTGCTCCAGCTGCAGGTGCTTCTTGAGGAGCTGCAGGGTGCTCTGCTCGTCCTGGAAGCACAGCCTGTCATGAGGCTGCGGGGCTGGACCCCTGCTCAGGCCCCAACGGGCTCTGGGGCCCCCAGCCCCGCCCACCCGCAGCCGGGGCGCACCTTGCCCTTGTCCTCACTCATCATGAGCAGCTCCTGCTCACCCAGCCAGGCCTCCACCTCGGCCACGTCGAAGTAGTACTGCTCCACCTGGAAGGCCGCATCCAGCACCTGCTGCCGCCGCTCGGCCGCCTCCCGCAGGCCGGCCCAGGCGCTCTGCAGCTGCTCCTGTCCGTGCCGCACGGCCTCCGCCTCAGGGCTGCGCAGTGAGGCCAGGGCGCCCGCGCGCTCCAGCACCTCCTCCAGGCGCGGCCCGTGTGCCTGGATTTCCCGCCGCAGGCCCTGCGGTTAGGAAAGAGGGGTGTGGGTGGGGAAACATGTTCGCAAGCCGGGCAAGACCTCGTGCGCCTCCGCCACTGGCAAGGCCCAGCGAGCAAATGAACACCGGCAAATAGCCGTCCACGTGCCAGGTCCTACGTAAGGATCTTTCCATTACTCATTGTACCCGGCGTTGCAGGTGGGGAACAGGCAGAGAGGAGAGTACTGAGCCCCACCGCAAGCAGCTAGTGAAAGCAAGCAGCTAGCAAGGGGGCGGAGTCAGGACTGGAAGCCCGCAGGCTGATTCCACTGCACCTCTGCTCTGAACCAAGCCTCTTGGTGACACACCTCCGTGGCTGGGACGCAGGCCCCAGGATCCCGCTGCTGGGGACAGCTGGGATTTACACACAAGAAGGGCGTCATTTACACACAAGAAGGGCACAAGTCTTGGAAGTACACTACTTCGGGATGTGTTTTACACATGTGTACAGCTGCATGTCCTTCTCCCGGCCGGGCCCTGAGCCCAGAGCAGGCCAATGCGAGCAGGCTGAGCCTCTGGCCACTACGAGACGCTCTGGGACCACAGGGGTCCTGGCTTCTGAACTGCCCGGCGGATCAGGGACCAAGCTGAGCCGATATGACTTATTCCAGCTGCTGCTCAAGTTACTGAGAGTAACTGTCTTTGGTTTTGCTGCTGTGATATAAACGTGAATCTGTCAGTGGTCTCACACCCCCAGGAGGAGAGAGCCTGAAATGAAGCTAACACAGGAAAAAGGCTGGTGGGGAACAGCAGTAACAGCTGCTGGAAGCAGCTGGAAGCATCTGCATCTGCTGTCCAGTCTTCTTGATCGTAACAGCCAATGCATTTCCTTCTGGGCTCTCACCACCTTAAGTTCTTTTCTGTCACTGGTGCCCAAAGGTGTTCTAACCGACTCCCTCATCCTGATTCTGTTCACCTGGTTCCTTTCGAAATTTTTTGAAATTGAGATCTAATTGAATTAATCCAAGTATATGACATAGTGATTTGATGCCTGAATATGTCACCTGGTTCTTTTTGATGTACTGCTGGACAGCCTGCAGGCCACTGCCTCGCTCCGTCTGCATGGCCAATGGCAGCCGCTCCTGGACCCATGCCTGGAGAGGATACAGGGAGCAGGTCAAGGGGAGAATGCACCCAGGACCCCAAGCTGGGAGTCACCTGCGCGGTACCCCAGGTCTTGCTTCGTTCACATCTTCAGCCTCCTCTCTGGACATGCTCTGCCCTGCTCTCGACATTTGAGCCAGGCTCATGCATGCATCTGGCCTTTGCACATGCAGGTCTTGCTTCCCAGAAGTCCCTTACTGCGCCTTTGCCCACTCACTCCTAACTCTTGCTTCATGTCTCAGCTCACATACCTCCTCATCCAGGAAGCCCTCCCTGATCTCAGCCCTTGGTTAGCCGCCTCCCCTGGGTTTGCACAGTCCCTTCATCTCCCTACCATAGCCCCAATTACCTTGGGTTGTCACTGTCTGGGGACAAGTCTGTTTTTCCCCTTTGGATTCTCTGGGCATGGAACAGGGTCTGCCGTGGTCACCCCGTGACCCCTGCACCACCCAAGCACAAGGCCCAGAATGATCAAGTGAATGAGCAAATGAGTAAGCAAATGAAAGAATGAGCAAATCAGGGAGTGACTGATGAGGAATGACTAGATGAGCGCTTGAGTGCATAAAGGAGTAGTAATTTAATAAATGAGTGAAATAAGGAATAAAGGATGAGTCAGTGAATAAATCAACAAATCAGTGACTTCGTGAAGAATTCAATGAGTGACAAAAGGAGTGCATGGAAAAGGGGGTGAGCGAGTGAAGGGAGGAAGAAATGGAGGACTGGACATCTGAGTCTGTCAGTGGGTAGGTTTTCAGCCGTCAGCCTTGAAGCTGCCAAAGTTCCACGGTCCAGCCCGGCTCCCAGTCCACCCTCTGACCACCTCTGGCCTCGCAAGTCCCTCTCCACAGCCCCTGCTCCCACCCTGCCCGCTCTCCTGGTACGCCCCCACTCCCACCCCCCCGCGCCCGCTCTCCTCACCAGCTCGTCGTCCAGGTCGTGCGCCACCTGGTGCAGCTCCTTGGAAGCGAGCAGCAGGCGGCGACGCTCCTGCAGCGGCTCGAGCAGGCGCACCAGGCGCTCGCCCACCGCGTTCTGCCGCTCGCCCACCAGCTCCTTGCTCGCCGGCTCCAGCGGCAAAGCCGCCGTCTGCGCCTGCAGCTCTCCCACCTCGCGGTACCACTCCTCCACCTGCGACTCCATGGACTGCGGGAACAGCGGATGGTCAGCGCGGCCCCGCGCTCCCTCCCCGCCCTGCTGTGCTTCTCCAGTGCCGTCGGGTACAGCAAACCCCGCCCTGAGGGCCACCTAGCCGCTCTTCCCAGGCTCACCCCCTCCAGAGCGCTGCCCTCCTCTCCGATGTTGCAATTCACTAAATTAGGTTCTGCCTCAGGGCCTTTGCCCTGGCCAGTCCCTTGCGAGGCAAGCACTTCACTGTCGATCAGATTCCAGCTCGACTATTTCCTTCTCAAAGAGGTTTCTAGCACCCCGGGACTGAAGCGGTCCTTCATTCCTTAATTCTCAGAACCACACTTCAAGATCGGTGGTATCCCTGACTAAGGAGGAAACTGAGGCCCAGAGAAGGCAGGCCCTTTGTCCAATGAGCCAACCACGCCAAATGACATGAACACAGTGCAGTCGTGAGTTGGTGTGCTACGGGGTGGCACAGGGGTAGACCAAAAGTGCAAACACACACCCAATACACAAGAGAAGTAATCTATTTCATAGGTGCTGTTTCAACTCTCCAAGGAAAAAATGGATTTTTCAATGAATGGTCACGGGCCAACTAGCTAACCAATTTAGCTGAATCCCTCTGTTGCTCTTTATGCTGGAAACAATTCCAGATGGATGGAAGACTTAAATGGGCTAAGTAAATCCACAAGGTCCTAGAAGAAGACCTGAGCAGAAGCTTTTACAATCTTAGAAAACCTTTCCATGCATAACAGCCACAAAGGAAAGGTTTATAAATTTAACCACGTTTTTTTTTTTTAAAAAAATGGCTGTGTTAACCAAAAGTTCTAGACATAGTTAGAAGGCAAATGACAAGCTGAAAAAACTAGTCAATATGTATCAAGGCAAAGAACCAGTTTCTTTCATGAAGAATTCCCCCTCCCCCTGTTTGCTTTTACACCATCAGAGAACTGTCTTCACTTGTGTGTTGAAGTCTCCTGCTTCTAGAATATGAGCTTCCTGAGGGCAGAGGCTACGTCAGTTCACTGCTGTATCCTGAGTGCCCACAACAGGGGATGGCAGATAACAGGCCTTCAGCTGTGCCTTGCTCAATGCTCAAGTAAATGGCATCAGCAAAGAAAAAGCCTGCCCCCCAAAAAACAGGCATCAGATGTGACCAGGCAAGAAAAAGCAAGTCTATGAAAAGATATATCCAGTTTCAATGATCAGTAAGAAAATATAAGTTAAAAAGGTATCCTTTTCTGTTCATCAGTTTATCTATATAAAAGGTCGATAATACCTAGTGCTGGCGAAGATGCAGGGACACAGTCACTGTGGGTGATGGCGTGAATCGGTCAAGCGTTTCTGGAAGGCAGTTTGGCAAGTTCCATCAAAATGCAAATGTGCATACACACTGACCCGCATTTGACTTTCTCTTCTAGGAATACATCTTAAAAACACTGGCACATTTGCACTATGATGTTTCTCCAAAGATGTTCATTATGGCAGAAATATTTGTCCAACACCTCATGGTAGCCGAGTGTATACGAGAAAACATTGGAGACAACCTCGAAATCCATCAAGAGGGAAATGGTTAAATAAATCCCCATCAGTTTGGCATAATAGCCAAGGCTTATTCTTAAAAGGAAAAAGCAATTTAGAACATACATATGAAAATATATTTGTAGTGGGTTGCACATGCATATGAATTCCCCGGAATAAACAAGAAATTAGTAACAGATGGTACCTACTGGGGGTATGAGAACTCAGTGAAGGCAGAGAGGAATGAAGAAGAGATTTTTCACATGGGATTTTTATGTTTTTGATGCAAGAACCATAAAATACATTCATTCAAAAAATTAAATGAAACATGAAAACCAAGTCAAATAAATTACACATAAAAATTCATGTTTGGTGCATTATAAAAAGCATAGGAAGCAGTCTAGAAGAATGTACACCAAGTAATATCTGAGGTTTCCTTTGGGGTGTGGGATTGAAAGATGGGGCGACTTTATGTCTTACTGAAGAGTTCTAGGTTAGTAAGATTGTTTACCAAAACAATACATTCATATATTATTTGCATGATTCTAAACAGATGAAAGCTAGAAAAGTAAACAAAACAATAAGAAATTAAATGGTAACAGATTACAGCAAAAGACTGCACCCCAGATTGAAGTACCAAGTTGAGGCTTCTGTTCCACAGTTTTTAGTTACTGGTTTGTCCAAGGCATGGTTGACTTTTCCTTTGAAGCATCTCACTCCGGCCCTGAGCTTCCAGAGGCACTAAATAAATTGAGAGGGCTGAGAGGTCACCTGACCCAAGTGGAGCCAATCAGAACACAGAAATCACTCTGGCCACAGGGATTGGCTCAGGGAAGTCATGTGAGCTAAGTAAGCCCGGTCCAACCAATACTCTTCCCACTTCTTGAGGGACTGATGAAACCCAGTGGCCAAAGAATGGCCATTCTCTCACAGTCCTGGTCAATGAGAACACTTAATCACCCTGGCCACAACCATTGGGTCAGAGATGGCATGTGACCTAAGACAGGCCAATAAAAACTCTTGGAAACTTTTGGTGGAAAAGTGTGTGAGCTCAGAGGGGGAGTTCTCTTTTCCATGGGATTCCTAAGAAGGCAGAGGTAGCTCTAGGGGTACTGTGGGGCCATTTTACACCAGGCTCCAGGTCAGTGAGGCCAACACAAGGGAATGCAGGAGCCAGAAATAGAAGATTCCGAAGGCCATTATTTGAGTAACCCTCCAACCATACCCCAAACTAGGTACCCCCTGGATTTTCAGCCATGTGAGACAATAGTGCCCCCTTTCAGCCAAATTTGAGTTGAAGTTCTATAAACTAAACCCCAAAGAGTCACATCTGATAGAGTTCACCATCTGTAGGAATCATAAGCAAAAACCAAACATGATAACAAGTCAAACTGTGTAAAGTGGAACTTTGAAAGGTACAATTACAAGTTGCAGAAACCAAAGAAAATGAAATAGTCACCCCCAAACCCTTTCTGCCAAGAAAATCACCGTAGTGGTATGTAGGAAAAATGCAATCAAATTTAGGAAACTCTTAAACATAGTCAGAAATGTCAAGGTTTTAAGTGCCAGTTCCTGCTCAGTGAAAACTCCTTCACAACCTCTCCAGCAAGTGGCTGTAGGAGCCGGGAGGGAATGATCCCAGGGAAGGACACTTTTATACTTCTGCAAAAATATCACGTATTTCCAACACCCAGCTTTAACCTGTGTCCTTTCCTGCAAACATGCGCAAAGGAGACAGGAAGAAAAAGGTGTCCAGCCTGCTTCAGAAAAATTAAGGAAGATGCAAATTAGAACAACTACAAGACAGGGCCTCTCTGGTGGCACCGTGGCTTGAGCAACATACTAAGAAGCACACCGCAGCCACTGCAGCACGAGTTCGATCCCTGCTGCCAGCCGGGGAGGGGACCCACGTGGCGCAGCAGACCTCTCCTGCCTCGCCCGCTGCTCCCCTCAGCAGCGTGTTTCAGTCAGTCTGCCTGTTCTGCTCCCTGCTCTGTCTCTGGTGGATCCTCTCAACCCCACAAATCTGGCCTGTACCCCAGTGCTTATATGCACAAATAAATAAACCGTTTTTAAAAAAACAACAACTACAAGACAGTATCCTTTCCCCCTCAGACTAGCAGAGTTAACAAAGCTTGATAACATGTCATGTGCGAATGGTGTGGGGAGACGGTGGGGTGTCCACTGCCTTTTCAGGAGTATACTTGAGTATACTTGACAATGTCTACCAACAATTTCAATGCATAGACCTTTTGGCCCAAAAGTTTCACTGTGAGGACCATTTTTATAGAAACACTTGCACGTGGGTTTGGATAGCCAAGGGTGTCCATCGAGACACTAGTTAAGCTAGCAGAAGACTGGGAACAGTCCAAAGGTCTCTCAAGAGAAAGCTGGTTAAAAATAGGTTATCAAGGGACCTCTCTGGTGGCGCAAGGGGTTAAGCACCACACTGTGAAGCATCCACAGCCGCTGCAGCATGAGCTCAATCCCCAGCCAGGGAGCTAACTGACATGGCACAGCAGACCTCTCCTGCCTCACCCGCTGCTCCCCTCAGCAGTGTGTTTCAGTCCATCTACCTGTTCTGCTCCCCATTCTGTCTCTGGTGACTCCTCTCACCCCCACCCCGCACCTCTGGCCTGTACCCCAGTTCTTGTATGCATGAATAAATAAATCTTTTTTTTTTAAAGTAGATTGTCAAGGAAGAGTATTAGTAGAGGAAGCTAATAGGAACGAGATTTCTTTGTGGGGTGCTGACAATGTTTTGAAATTAGATGGGGTGAGAGTCATTCAGCCCTGCACACATATTAAAGGCACTGAATTATACATTTTAAAAGTGTGGGTTGTATGGTATGGAATTATTATCAAAATTTTAAGACAGTGAAGATAAAATTAAAGAAAAAAATTTTAATTAAAAAATAAGCACCCACAAACCAGAGTGTGCTTCCTAAAAAAGACTCAGGCGCGAGCCTCACGGTGCTGGCCCTGCTCCCCAGGTCATCCTGACTCCTACCCAGAGCTGCCTTGCGGGCTTCCCATTTCCAGATGAGGAAGCTGAAGCTCAGAGAAGTACAATCCCTGGTCCAGCTTAAAACTTCTAGAGGGCAGTGGGTTAAGCAACGCACTATGAAGCAAACCGCAGCCACTGCAGCAAGAGTTCGATCCCTGCTGCCGGCCAGGGAGGGGACCCACATGGCATGGCAGACCTCTCCTGCCTCGCCCGCTGCTCCCCTCAGCAGTGTACTTCTGTTGATCTGCCTGTTCTGCTCCCCGCTCTGTCTCTGGTGGATTCTCTCACCCCCCGCACCTCTGGCCTGTACCCCAGTGCTTGTAAGCATAAATAAATACATCTTTAAAAACAAAAACAACTTCTCGAGCCTAAATCTGAACCCAGGAGCACATGACCACAAAGCCCTGTGCTTCTCTATAACTGGGGATAACGGAGGACTTGGGAAGATTGGCGTCACTTGCCCTTGGTCACTTGGTAGTGGAATAGGGATTCAAGCCCTGGATTTTATAGCTCCCCAATCTGGATTCACCCAGCTAAGATGGTTGAAGAAATGGGGAACGAAGAGTGAAAGGGGAAGCGGAGGTACTCCCTGGTCAGAAGAGGAGCATGGATAGTGTGGGGGTGCCAAGGCGTCCACAGGGATTCAGCCAGCAGCTGCAAAGCCTCTGGTGCAGCCCCCACTTCCGCTCGTCTTCCCCCATGGCAGGAGACCAGTCACCCCCCACCCAAGCAGTGGATGAGCTAGACCAGCTGGTCAGGCCCCAGAGGGCTGGGAAAGTGGGGAGTTAGGACTCCACCATCTGCTCCCGCAGCCAGAAAGGACAGTTGGGCAGGAGGCCCTGAGAGAGGAGCGTGGGTCATGTAGCTCGGACCTGGCAGGTGGGGTCCCAGGAAGCCTGCAGCGGCGGGGGCGGGAGGAGGACACCAGGAGGACACAGGGGCGGGTGCATGCAAGGGAAGGAAGTGGAGGAGGAGACCTGAAATGACAAGAGCCACAGGCGAGAGACAGAAAAATAAGGAGAAAGAGACACAGAAGGGCAAAGACAGAGACAGAGATAAGACGACAGAGGTGGGAGAGACAGACGCTAAAAGGAACAAAGAGAAACAGAAGAACTGGAGGAGAACTAAGAGACAGGCCTGGAGAGAGGCAGGGGGGAGCTCACACGTGCCCACACCCCCTCAAGCCCTGAGTTGGCAGCCCGCAGGTCAGCCCGGCTCCTGAAGGGTGGGGCACCCCGGAAACGTGTTAGACTGGAAGCAGCCGCCCCCCTCCTGCATATGTTTAGGGTCTGGGCTCTCAGGCAGGCCCCATGGGACCGTGGGGGCCTCCGGAGGCTCCTCCTCTCCCAGCCACGACTCCGAGGCCCAGCTGGGCTCCATCTGGGGACCCAGTGAATCTTCCAGAGTCTCCCAGAGTCTCGCCCTGCCTCGGGCTCCCTCTGCTGGGGACGGGCCCAGGTGTTCTCTGCTGGGCCTGCTGCTGTTCAGTCACCAACCAGAGCCAGTCCCGGCCCCTCTGGGCCTCAGTCTCCCTTCAGCACCTTCACGAATTCCCCAGGGCTTCGCGGAGGTAACGGCCCAGAGGGAAGCAAGAGCTGATGCTGCACTCTGGCCTGACAGGAAGCCCCGCATCCTCCCTCTGAAACGTGAATGCTCGAAAGGAAAGATGAGGTTGTTCAGGGCCGCCGTGACCCGAGAAACGCAAAAGCACATCCCATCGTGAGACCCCGCTTCCCCTGCACCAGCGGGAGAAAACCCTAAAAGTTCTGACAACAGCAAGTGTTGGCAACGACCGGAAGGAACGGGGACTTCTTGTAGACACCGCGGGAACATTCATCGTCTGCAGGACCCTGGCAAGCAACTTGGCAAGAGCAGAGGAACTGAAGATGATTCTAGCTGACCACCACCACGGGCCCTGAAACACCGCCAGGGGCTGGGGCACTGACCCTGAGGTCACACAGCCTTGCCGAACTTGTGTTTAGTTTTTAAAGATTTTTTTTTTATGCATACAAGAACTAGGGTACAGGCCAGAGGTGTGGGGGGTGAGAGGATTCACCAGAGACAGAGCCAAGAACAGAATACACTCAAGTACACTGCTGAGGGGAGCAGCGGGCGAGGCAGGAGAGGTCTGCTGTGCCATGTGGGTTCCCTCCCCAGCCGGGATCGAACTCACGCTGCTGTGGCTGTGGATGCTTCACAGTGCAGTGCTCAATTCCTTGCATCACCAGGGAGGCCCCATATCCTTGCATCACCTGTAACCAGTCCTCCAGACTCGCAGGTTCCGATCCTCGGATTCAACCAACCGACATCCCAATGGACTGAATCCGTGACCGTGGAAGCCGTGGATAGAAGGAACCACATAGAGTGCGCCATGCAGCTCAGACCTGTGTCACTCAAGGGTCAATCAATATCTCATGTGTTAATGTCTCTTTTATCACCCCCCAAAAACACATTTTGAAAAAACTGTACTAGTGGTAGGGGTGGGGTGCCCAAAATGGACTACAAATGAAGCCACTGTTTCACATAGCAACGTAATCACACGCAAGGTGAGGAAACGCAAACTTCTGAACAGTATAGTGAGCAACTGGGCGATTCAACTCAAAAGCTGTAAAAACAAACCGAATCTTAGGTTTGTGGGATCAGCAATTCTGAAACTGCTTCGTGCATCAGGACCCGTCATCACACAACAATGTCCCCAGCTCAGCACGACTATGAGGCCCACTTTACTGGAAAAGAAACTGAGGTACAAAGCGAAGTCACTTCCAGGTCACCCAGGTGGCAAGGACAGAGCCAGGCCTTGACCCCAGGCTCCAGCTTCTGTGGCTGTGACTACAAGGGGTGATAATCTCCCAGCACCCCACTGTTCACAGGGGCTTAGCATTAGGGTCCCGCCCACTGCACTAGGGCCCCGCCCACTGCACTAGGGCCCCGCCCACTGCTCCAGAAAGGCAGCTGGGGTTCAGGGTCAGAGGCAAGGCCATTTGAGTTGGTGGCAGAGTTATCATGCAAACCCAGCCCCTCAGCCCCCACAAGCTGCTGGGGGAGAGTCAGCAATGACGCTGAGATGGTGACTAACCCCAGTGACAGAGGGACCTGTCTTCGGATGCCTCTTGGGGTAAAGGGGTGATGCATCCACCAGTCTCCTCCCTGCAGGCTTCCGGGCCGGTTGGCTCAGGACCTAACTTGCAGGGCCCAGCACAGAAGGGAAGACGCAGCACCCCTTGTGCAGAGTACTAAGCATTTCAAGAGCGCGGCGGCGGAGCACGAAACCAGGTGTGGGTCCGGAGGGTGCACAGGCACACACCCGCGGAGTCAGTCCTGGCCGGACTAAGGGGAGCAGCAGGGGACGGGGCCTGGACCGGGAGGAAGGGGGCAGGATCATCTGGCTCCTCCACCTCGTTCGTGACTAAGGCTCTGGCTGTGGGCCCCATGCCACCGCGCCCCTGTGGCTCCCATCCCCCACTCAGACCTTGGTCAACACGCTTGCTAAGTTCTCCTCAGACCGTGGACCGTGCCTGTTTCTGGGTGAGAGCCTGGCAGTCACAGATCCCCATTTCTTTCCAGTTCACCACACACAGGGCACGACCTCGCCTGGGCCTGGAGCCCCACATGGACGTCAGCTGGGGAGGACAAGTCGTGTGCCCCGGCTGGGATCTCAACCCAGGTTTGCCTGCCTTCTCCGCCTGGGCCGTCCTCATCCACCCTGGCTGCGTGCTCAGCCCTCTCCCTCCTGCGTCTGACCATCTGGGTGACCACTTGTCTCTGGATGAGGCCCCAGAGAAGGCCTGGAGCCAAGCTAGCGCGTGTGTCCACAGCCTGGCCAGCCAACAGGGTCTGCACCCCAGGCATAATTGATTCTTCAGAGGCCAGCGGCGGGGTCACCTTCCCTACTGCGGTCAAGGGAAGAGGGTGCACAGGAACCAAACAAGGCCCTGAGCAGCCACGCGGTGCCTGTGTGGCCTTGGGAGAGCCACGGGTCTTTTCTTGCTGTGGCTTCCTCTCAGGTACGGAGAACAACAGCCCCTCCTAGTGGTTACCTGGGCCTGGCACAGAGTACCTCTGTGTTTCTCAAAGTGTGATCTGGGGCCTCCCTGGTGGAGCAAGAGGTTAAGCACCTCTCTATGACTCATCTGCAGTCGCTGCAGCGTGAGTTCAATCCCCAGCCAGGGAAGCGACACACATGGCACAGGCAGACCTCTCCTGCCTAGCCCGCTGCTCCCCTCAGCAGTGTACTTCAGTACAACTGCCTGTTCTGCTCCCCGCTCTGTCTCTGATGAGTCCTCTCACCCCCCACACCTCTGACCTGTACCCCAGCTCTTGTATGCATAAACAGATACATCTTCAAAAAAAAAAAAAGTGTGATCTGGGGAACTCTTATGAAGGGGACCCCCTAGTCTTTTTGAGGGGTCTGCAAAGCTTCAATTAAATAAAAAGCCTAAAGTGGTATGTGTCTTTCTCACTCATTCCCTCCCAAGTGCAAACTGTGTTTTGCAGAGCCACAGGACCAGAGCCACAGCCACAGAGTGAGCAGAAGAGGCATGAGGCTCTAGCCCTCTTCCATTAAGATAGACGGGAAAGAGGGGCTTCCCTGGTGGCACAAGGGGTTGAGTCGCAGCACTGTAAAGCTGTCCACAGCCACTGCAGCACAGGTTCGATCCCCAGCCCGGGAGCTGACCCACATGGCGCAGCAGACCTCTCCTGCCTCCCCGCTGCTCCCCTCAGCAGTGTACTTCAGTGGATCTGCCTGTTCTGCTCCCCACTCTGTCTCTGGTGTACCCTCTCATGCCCCCATATCTCGGGCCTAGACCCCAGTTCTTGTGTTCGTAAATAAATAATTTTTTAAAAAAAGTATTTGGAAGGGAAATGGACATTATTTTCAATGTGGTGACTCTCTTTCATATCTGTCTTTTTTTTTAAGGTTTATTTATTTATGCATACAAGAACTAGGGTATAGGCCAGAGGTGCAGGGGGTGAGAGGAGTGACCAGAGACAGAGTGGGGGAGCAGAACAGGCGATCTACTGAAATGCACTGCTGAGGGGGGCAGCGGGTGAGACAGGAGAGATCTGCTGCGCCATGTGGGTCAGCGCCCTGGCTGGAGATTGAACTCGTGCTGCAGTGAATGCAGATGCTTCGTAGTGCTGAGATTCAACCCCTTGTGCCACCAGGGAGGCCCCCAACTACTGTTGCTGTTTTCTTTTTTTTTTTAATAACAGCCATTCTTTATAAAGGAATGTTATGGGGTTAGCATGTGGCTGGTTTATTTTTATGCTAAAATGAAAAATGTCTTCAAAGATATCTATTCAAGCTAATCATTTACCATCTCATATCATCACATCATCATATCACCCTGAAACTCCACGTGACCCATGAGGCACAGGCAATAACCACACAATACTGTATAATTCCATTTATCAGTCATACCAGACACATGGCGGGTATCACTGTCCTACTTTTATATGGGTGACGAAGCTGATTTTATCCATTTGTCTCGAAACACAGAGTTATCTTTTAAGGCAATAACAGGGGAAAAATTCCATTTTATAATACCAGCACTCTAATTCTTTCTCTAGATCTGAACTCTACACCATTCCCTTTCAGTCCCAAGACCAATTTTTAGCATTCCTTCTACTGAAGGTCAGTGGGTAACAAATCTTCATTTTTGTTTATCAAAAAATACTTCTTTCCTTTACCTTTCTGAACAGTATTTTCATTTGATATATAATTCTGGATGAATATCCCCCCTTCATTCAAAGATGGCATATATTTGCTTTTGCTGGCCACTATTGCTAAAGACGAGAATGTCACAATCGACATCATGGTATCCTCCATATGTAAAGTGTCTATTTCCTCTAGTTTTTTTTTTCCTCCTGTGTGTGTGTGTGTGTGTGTGTGTGTATTCTTTTGTGCTGCTCTTTAGCAACTGGGTTCTGGCAGGTCTAAGTATGGTTGGCTTTACATTTATTCTGGCTGAGACTTGCTTAGAATCTTTGACCTGAGAGGTAGTAGTGATCGATTTATTATTGCTGTTTCAAAATGAATCAATATTTTTAACTTCTTGGTTTTAATTTTTAATATAGTAAATATGGACACGCATACTGCACACAAACAAAAGCTCTCTGGAGATCTCAATGATTTGTCAGGAAAGATTCCTGAAAGCCACAGCATCCGGGAACCACTGGTGCATATATAGCAATGACATCACCGGCATCGCATTTGGGTCTGTTTGTCTCTTTGATCCTCTGCCTGTCCCCCCACAACGATGAGGGTCATGATTTGCTGCCAGGTTTGCCCACCGCTCTAGTCCAGCACTAAGAAAAGCACATGGCACACAGTATGTTCTCAATAAAGATTTGCTGCTTAGATAAATAAATACTAGCTAGTGTGCTTATGCCTTTATTATTAGTCACTGTTTTTCCCTGTTAGACACTGTGCCAAGCATGTCAGGAGGATGACTCTGCAGAAGGTGTGCCAGGGAGGGAGCGGCCAGGCGTCGAGAGACACAGACTTGAACACAGGCTCTCCGTGTGCTAGCCAGGGCCAGTAAGTTCTCCTCAGAGAGCCTGGCTTCCAGTCAGCGTGGTCAGGCACTGTTCCTGGCACTAGAGGCGGAGCTGCCAGACCCTGGGAGGCGAGCAGCAAAGCCTACACTTGCACGCCAGTCACTCACATCAAAGGCGGATGCTGAGCCTGCACCGGCTGTCAAGCCAGGAGTGCAGATAAAGCAGCGGCATGTCCGGTCTCTACACACCCCATTCCAAAAGGGAGACACCAACAAGCAATGTGTCCTTGAGCCAGGCGTTCACCATCTGTGCCTCAGTTTCCCCATTGGTAAAACCGGATAATAATAGCACCACTCTCCCATGACTGCTGGGGGGGACAGTGACAGCTCAGCAGAGAGGTTTCCTAATACAGGAAGCCCTCCATGATTGTCCATTATTCTGGGCAAAGCCATTCCTCTATCTCTATTCTGTGCCTTGGTTTCCCAAACCAGGAAACTAAATGCCAGGGTCCTATAAAACCCTGAGCGTGCTACTGCTTCTTGGCTCTAGATCCTTCCTCTCCCGTATCCACCCCATGTCCTTGGTGGCCGCTTCCAACAGGAACTCAGTGCAAGCTTTCTGCTCTCCCAGCCCTTCTAACACATTGGAAATAAATCCTTGTGTTAAATGTCCTCCATACAAAACACCTTGAGTGGGGTCTGATCTTGACTTGAGTTCCCCCTCAGCTCCTGGAGCATAGAAAGTCCCCACCTGGGTCAACCAGGCCATACCTGTAGCCTTTTAAGCTGGCTGTTGACGGTGGCGAGGTCCCCACCCGGGTCCACGTCTTGCAGCTGGCTTTCCATGTGAAGGAGCTTCTTGTCCAGCTCCGCGAAGCTCTGCACCAGCTGGTCGGCCTTGCTGGCCTCAAAGAGCTGCCGTGCCTTGGCCTGGGTGGTGCTCTCCAGCTCAGCCCAGCACTGTCGGATCTCACCCAGCTTTTTCCGTACCGAGGGGGCCAGCTCCGGCTTCTCCTGAATCAGTTGCTGGCCCTCCTGCCCCAGGAAGGTGGGAGACAGGAAGCAAGGGGGGGACAGAAAAATATGGGGCAACAGAGAGGTGGAGAGAGACAGAGGCCAGGCGTTGGAGACACACAGAACAGAACAGAGACAAGACAGGCCCAGAGGTGGAAGGAACCAAGGCATGGGAAGAGAGAGAAGAGAGACAGACAGAAAGGTGTGGAGAAAGAGACAGAGAAACACATAACGAGACGTGGGAAGAAGACAGGAAGAGAAGACCATTATCATGTGATGGACACAGAGACGGGCATACACATGTCAGAGAGAAGAGACAGAGAAAGAGAGGCAGAGAGAATGAATTTCCATTAAACTCAAAGTCACGAATGTCACGTGCCACCACTGATGGGGCATCGATGGTCATTTAAGGCTTTAAAGTCCAGCTGGGTGGCTTTGTTTGAATTTAGAAGAGTGGGGGAAGGGTAGCCAGGGCCACAGGTCTAGGGATTCAGTCGGGATAGGGAGTGCTTGTGGAGGTTGAGGCTAAAAATGAAATCCGGAACCCTGGGTGGGTTCTGTCAAGACAAATTAAGCTCCTTGGTGGCCTGAAGCCACATATGTTACATTACATGTGAAAAGTAACAGCTCAGTGGTCATCACTCATAGGTGCCTGGCCTTGCATTAAGTACTTTCTGTGCACAAGCACCCAGGAAAGCAATTATGGTTATTATTTCCTCCATTTTAAAGCAGAGCAAACTGAGTCTTAAAGAGGCTAACATGATCCCCTGAAGGTCCACAGCTGTGCCAGGCAGAATTACAGTTAGCACCCAGGGTTGCAGGAACCCCAAGTTCACTTGAAGCCTCGCCTCCCCAGGCCTGCCCCTGCCTGTCTACCTGCCCTTCCCAATGAGATGCTCGAAATGGTGTGGAAGGAAGCCTCATGGGAGAGATTCCAAAAAGGATGAAATATTTAACAGCCAGGAGGGTACGGGCGCCATTCCGAAGAGATACTGGCCATTTTACAGCTGAGCAAACCGAGGCTCAAAGAGGTTACATGCACCGCCCTGGGCCACAGGGCTGGCAGATGTGGAAATGTTGAACCAGTTCAGAGGCGTGAGAACAGCAGGATGGCATGGCAGTGGAGGAGGTAAATGTGGGCCCTCTGGCGGTCTCAGGCCCTGGCACAGGCAGAGGGGCCTTCTGCATCCTCACCCTCTCAATCTTCTCCAGCCACTCCTTATTTTGAGCCAGCTCAGCCATAAATGCCTGGTGCCGGAGCCATCTCTTATGTAGCTTGTGGCCATCTTCCCGCGTACCATCTCGCGCCATCAGCATCTTCTCATGGATCCAGCCATCCAGCTGTGCAGGACAGGGGAGGGACTCAGCCAGGTTCCCTGGCCTGGCACAGCCCCCCATCCCCTTCAGAAGTCCCACGTTCAGGGCCTTGGTGGTTAGGTTTTGGGAATAGAGGGAGGAAGGAATGGAAAACCTTTGCAAGTGAGGTCTTTATGACTGGTAGAGGGCAGCTCAAACTCTGTCCGAGGAGATATGGTGGATGGGAATCCCCTGTCCTCAGAGCAGCCTTCTCAGCAACCCAATGCCCCCAAGGCAGGGCTCTTGAGCCAACCCGTCTCTTCTCACCCACAGTCAAATCAAACTTCCAAAACAAGCCCCCAACCTAATTTAGCTCACTTCCAAGTCAGCCCCAGAGGCCTCCCCTTTGATTCAGTCTCCAATAGGGCCAATTCAGGCCCCCCACCAACCCATTCCTAAAGATATCAGACAAACCCCTATATCTAATACCAGCCCCCCCTGATATGGCCAGATGAGCCCCTAAACAACTTCCCGTGTAGTGCCAAGTTTAGTTCCTTCCAAACCAGCCCTCCAATCAGGAGTAGATACCTCCCCCTCAAACCACACCCAACTTTCTTAATGAGCCCACGGGACACCCTAAATCCAGAGCCTGGATTCCAAGACCACAACTCTCCAAACCATGACCAGTTCTAGCTCCCACTCAAAGCCTTCCATGCAAATGGCAACAACTGGGTTGCCTTCTAACTCTAAATGAACTACCCCAAAATAGAGCCCTGACTGCTTAACATGTATCAGAAAGAACCTCTGCAGCCATCGCCCCCTCCAAAACTAAAACCGATTCTAATCCCCCAACTTAACTACAAAACCAGTTGTCCAAAATGCAAGCACCAGGAGGGGGCCTCTCTCACGGAACAGGACCAATCACAAGGCTGCGTCCTGAGCCCCCACCGGCCCCAGTGAGATCTGTCCCCTCCGCCCCTCCTCCCCTCCCTGCCAGAACTTCCTCCACTCATGACCAAACCTGGCACCTGGGACAGTTTGCTCCTCCTCCGCCTCCTCCCTCCTCCCCCCTCAGTCACAAGATCCTCCTCCTCCCAACTGCAAAAAAAAAAAACAAAAAAAAAACAGACTGTAGCCCAGCGGTCCCCCGAGGCAAATGCAGTCATAGCCAAGGACAAATCCAAAGCTAGTCAAACCCCACCCTGTGTCCCCGGAGCGTGTGCTCCCCAGGGGTCCAGAACAGCTTCAGATTCCCTCATACACGCACATAACATCCATACACCAGAGCCAAGTCACAGATTCCCAACACCCAGGGAAGGGTTCATGGCAACCAGTCACAGTGCAGCAAAGCCCCTAAAGGAGATGCCAGCCCCTCATCAAGGTAACCCCCCAAGTGACTGACCCTTATCGCTGACAGCAAAACTACAGTTCCAAACAACCAAGGAAAAGTCCCTAAGTCACAGTCCCCCAAACCCAGAGCAAGTCCAAGACCCGCATTTCCCAAAGCAGACCCCCCCAAAGTGATTTGCCCCCATCAGCTAAAGCTAATACAGGTTGTGCAAGAACCAAGGGGGGCAAGTCCCCAAACACTGAGAAGCCCCCAACCTCAGGGCAAGTCTCAGACCCCCAATATACAAAATAGAACCCTCTAAAGAGGTTGCGACCCCTTCCAACCCCCAGGGTAAATCCACATTACTCCAGGAGTAGCCTTAGAAGTCCCCCCTTTTTGCTTCCCTCCCTTGGGACAGGGCCCCTCAGTCCCTCCCGCAGCAGCACCGTGGACAGCTCCCGCCATCGCTGCCCTTCCCCAGGGCTGGGGTCCTGGCGCCGCGCCGACCCGCCCCCGCACCGCCTGCGCCCCTCCCTCCCGCGGCCCCGGCGGGCGAGCACGCGCCCAAGCCCCCTCCCCCGCCCGCCTCGGCGGGGGCGCGCGTCAGCCCCCTCCCCTGGGTGCCCCGGAGACCTGAAGCGGCGGCGGCGTTGGCGGGGCGTCCCTGCGGCGGGCGGGCGGGCTCTCGCCCCTCCACTGCGACGGCGGCGGCAGCGGTGGCGACGGCTGAGGCTCCGGCGGACGCGCGCCCCCTCCCCCGCCCCCGCGCCGCGGTAGCGCGCCCGCCCGCCCGCGCGCGCCCCCTGCCTGCCTCCATGCCCGCCTCCTTGCCGGGCCCCAGTTGGGATGGAGGAAGACTCACTACCCTCCTGCAAGTATGGAGCGGAAGAGGGTTCTGCGCCACCTGGGATGATTGCATTTGGTCCAGAATAATCTCAGGAAAGGGGGAAGGGGCTCCTGGACCAAATCGAGGGCTAGGAGGTGGAACCTGGGCTACCTCCAACGTGTAGGGATGGGGTTGGTCCCTGGACCATCTTTAATAAGAAGGGGATCAGATTCCTTGATACCTCAGCTATACAGAGCAGGAATGTGGTGTGGGGAGGAGACTGGTCCATCTCTTATAAGACTTCCACCCAAATAATCTCCCATGGGAAGGTGGGGCCAGGGCTGGATGGGGAGGGTGTGCTCGACCCATCTCTAACAGGCTTGAGTTTGCTGGGGAAGTATGGAGTCTCTTGTTCATTTCATATGTGGGAGAACTCTCCCCCACGGGGGTTCACAGTGGAAGGGGCCAAGCTATTGAGGTAACTGGAGCCAGGTTCCTCAACTGTCTTTGGCTGGGGAAACTCAGGTACTCGACCGTCATGGCGGTGGGTTCAGTAATCTTGGGTGAGGTAGGCGGATGAGACCGGGACCATCTGTTTGGGGGTTAGGAAGATGTTTACTGGGCCATCTCTAATGCGGTCCAAGCCCAGAACCGTTTCTATGGAAGGCTGGGGAAGGAAAATGAGGCAGCGGGAAAGGGGACCTGAACCATCCCTGATTTGAGGGATGTAGATCATCTCAAAGGGTCAGAGGTTAATTCCTGGACACCTTTTAAGGGGCAAGGCTTGGTTCTAGACCATCTCTGACAGAAGGGGCCCTGAAGGTCCCTGGTCCACTGACGCCTCTCCCCCTCCCACCGGTCCCCAGCAGGGCACTTCTCGCAAACCTCCAAAGAGAAAGGTGAGAACAGCGCGCGTCCCCGCGGATCCGTGAGCGCGAACGCGCCGTTGCCAGGGGCGCCCAGGGCCCCTCCTCCCCGGCGCCCGTTTGGGTGGGGTGGTGGTGGGGGGAGAGGCCTCAGAGCATGCGCACTGAGGCTGGGCTCCGTGCGCCCCCTGGCGGCGTGGCGTGAACGTCTCTCCGCGACCCACTTAGTCCCCACCCCCTCCGCGCCCCAGCGGGGGAGCACTTACTTCCTTACGAAGTAATTCGCAGTGCCCAGCACAGCTGCGGCGCCTACCTCGTGGCAGTCTCGGAGGAAGTGCTGCAGCTCGAGCTGGTCGTGAAGCTTCTGCATCCACTGATGAGCCCGTAGTTGGTTTTCTTGGCACCTGGGGATGGGGAGATAAGAGCTGGGGGAATTCTGGGTCCAGGGTGCTGACAGTAAAGCTGTAAAGGCATTGGTCTTGGCAGGGCTGGGAACAAATGTAAGAGCCTGGGGCATATGTAAGTGTCAAAAGGAGGAGGAGGAGGAGAAAGCAAAATAGGGCTGGGGAAGAGGCAAAAAACATCAGCAGGGCAAAGCCAGCGAGAGCTGGAAAGAGTGGGGGGAGAGAGAACAGAGAGAACACGACAGAGAAGACACAGCTACGAGGACAGAGACAAAGAGAACTCAGGGGGAGAGAGAACCCAGGGAAAGAAATGACTCTGAGAGACAGAAAGCAGCAGGCAAGGAGAGGCAGAGGCAGAAGGAGGGAGTGTGACAGAGAGGGGCAGGGCAGAGACAGCCCAGGCAAAGACCCGCAGACAGTGGCAAGATGCCAGAGAAGGCACAGCCTGAAGGGTGCCGAAGAGATGGAAAGCAAAGGCAGCAGGCGTGAAGGAAGATAGGGCTGCACCCACACAGAGGGCAGGTGGGTGCTGGCCAGGAGAGGCAGCCCTTGGCCTGAGTGCAATGGCCAGGCTGGACTCAGGCCCTGCCCCTCGGGTGCTGGTTGGCAACAGCCATACAGTGCAGGGCCACGTGCTCTGGTGGAGAGGCAAGGGGCACCCCACTTCAGTTGAGTGCCTCTCTTGTTGCTCTCATCCTGCCCTGGGAGACAGGGCCTGAGAGAAAAGACTGTCCTGACAAAGCCCCCCAGTTTCCTCAGACTCCTCCGATGGCCTTCCAGACCTTGCCACTTTGGGGACAGTCTCACAGGCCTCACTGTGCCTTAATGGGCCACTCCTAACTCTGGGCCCCCCATCGGCTGTTCCCTCTGACCAGACTGCTCTTCCCTGCAATGCTGTAGAGTCAAAAGTCATCTTCTCGGGCCTCCCTGGTGGCACAGCGGGTTGAGCGCTGCACTGTGAGGCTTCCGTGGCACAGCAGTGGGAGTTTGATCTCCGGCCAGGGAGGGGACCCACATGGCACAGCAGACCTCTCCTGCCTCACCCACTGCTGCCCTCAGCAGCGTGTTTCAGTCAGTCTGCCTGTTCTGCTCCCCACTCTGTCTGGTGAATCCTCTCACCTCCCTGGACTCTGACCTGTACCCCAGCTCTTGTATGCATAAATAAATAAATCTTTTAAAAAAAAATCTTCTCAGAGAGACCCTCCTGACCTCTCTCCAGCACATTCTGGCTCTCCTTCCTCCTTTAATTTTCTTGCTGGTACCGAACACCGTCTGCTACACCATCTATGGTACTCGTCTGTCTCCCCCACCAGAATGTTATTTCTTTTTTTTTTTTTAAAGATTTATTTATTTATGCACACAAGCACTGGGGTACAGGCCAGAGGTGTGGGGGGCGGGGGGTGAGAGGATTCACCACAGACAGAGCCGGGAGCAGAACAGGCAGATCAACGGAAGTACACTGCTGAGGGGAGCAGCGGGCACAGCAGGAGAGGTCTGCTGCACCATGTGGGTCCCCCCCCCTGGCCGGAGGCAGGGGTCGAACTCGTGCTGCAGTGGCTGCGGTCTACTTCACAGTGTGTTGCTTAACCCACTGCTCCACCAGGGAGGCCCCAGAATGTTATTTCTTGAGGAGTAATATTCCAAGTGCGTAGGGGGTCAAAAGGCCTGGGACACAGCAGATGTTCAATATATTTTTGTGAGTGTATGAATGCAAGAGAGACAGAGGGAGAGAGAAGGACAGACACAGAGATCAGTGGAGGCAAAAGAGCAAGTGAAAGAGGGAGCCAGGGGCAGAGCCGGAAGGAGAAATAGAAGGGGCCAGGGAGAAATCAGTCCAGAACTGACCCCCTGCCGCCCAGGCTCTGCGCAGGAGCCAGGACATGGGAAATGCCTCTGGAAATGAACCAAGGTCAGTCCTTTCAGGCCATCAAGTCAGCCTGTCCAGCACCAGTGAAGGGGGCAGAGGGGGTGCAACCCTTCGTCTCTGGAGGGTGAGAAAATGGCAGGGTTCAAATTCCTTCCTGGCTGTGATCCTAGATAAGTCAGTGACCCTCCATGAGCATCACTTGCGAAGTGAAGATAAAAACAAAGGACTGGGCCAGGCGGAGAGGGAGGGCGTGACCTGCAGGCTGGCACAGGGTGTTGGGTGAGGCTGAGACTCGAACGGGGCCTTGTCTGATCTCAGAGGGCCCAGCCCCCCACTGTGCATGCTCTGTCCCTCCACCGGTAGGCAAAGTCCTCCCCTCGGGATGTGGATGTTGGATCACTTCCACTGGGTGGACAGAGGCAGGGGTTGGGTGTGTCTCAGTTCTGCGGTGATCCAAGCCTGGCCCAGCCCAAGCCTGGGGCAGATGCCTCCTGGACCCCCCACGGCCCTGGCATCTCTCCCATCCCAGCCCTGACTGTTCTGGGCTCTGGACCATCCTCGTCAGACAACGGTGAGCCCCCCATGAGGGTGGGACTCATGTTCTGTGCTCACTGCTGTGTGCCCAGCCCTGCCCCCACACAGCACCTGGAACAAATGCAGACTCGGTACCTGACGAACTGGCAGAGGCATTAATGAATAACAGAATGAAAGCAGCAACCAATGATGGACAAGGGAGAAGGAGTGAATCAGAAAGAACAGGCTCCAGGCCCCTCCTCATCTGATGTTCAACAAAGACTCAAGGAATGTGGGACAGCAGACAGAAAGGCCTTGAACTGGGGTACGGGATCAGAAGTCTGTTGCCTCTGCATCGGAAACCCCAGTATTGTCCCAGATGAATTTAGGGGAAAGGGAAACCTGAGTAGAACCAGAAGGGGGTTATGGTCTCAGGGCTTGGATGGTGTGGAGCGTCCAGGGGTGCTCACTGCCCACCAAGAGATGGAATGACTTAGAAGGAGGGTCACTGGGATCTCTTCTGGATCTCACTGGGAAAAAGGCTGGGGTCACCCGGAGGCGCAGCAACAGCAACCATGTCAGAGAAAGAAGTAGGCTTGGAGGAATCCCTACGAAGGACTCTCCTTGAGGACTGAATTATATATATATATATATTTTTTTTTTTGAGGGGGTGCTATTTTGTTCAGGGCCTAGAATAGTGCCTGGCATATAGCAGATGCTTGATGTCTTTGCTTGGCTGGTGCAAGGACAAATAAGAGACAGGGCAGTGATGAGAGACAGATGGTCGCAGAAGCAGAGAATAACACAGTGCAGGAGAAGCATGAAAGCCACGTGCACCCTCGTGCACACACACACGCACACACTTCCTGGAGCTCTGGGTGGTTGGGGTCAGCCAGAGGCGCTCATCTACAATGTCTCACAGTCAGTGTGGCAGGACATATGTCCCATCTGGGAACATGGGACAGACCCATGATCAGCCTTCCCCTGCTGGAGCTGCGAATATCCCTGGGTTGCCTTCCTCTGCTGGAGCTGGGAATATCCCTGGGTTCCCCAAGGAGGAGCCAGAACAGCAGGCAGATGTGGGGAGTAACTAGGAAAATATGGTGACTTTTGGGCTTACAAGTTACCTTTCTGTAAACAAAATAAAATAAGATAAAACTCAAAGCAATATGGAATTGGGGCCTCCCTGGTGGCGCAGTGGGTTAAGCACAGCACTATAGAGCAAACCACAGCCACTACAGCACGAGTTCGATCCCCAGCCAGGGAGCACACCCACATGGCACAGTAGACCTTTCCTGCCTCGCCCGCTGCTCCCCTCAGCAGTGTGTTTAGGTCAGTCTGCCTGTTCTGCTCCCCACTCTGTCTCTGGTGAATCCTCTCGCCCTCTGGTCTGTACCCCAGTTCTTATGTGCATAAATAAATCAATCTTTTAAAAAATAATAAAATAAAATAATATGAAATTAAGCAGAAATCAGAGAGCAACAAAGAAGCAGATATTGTGAAGGAAAGCAGGACACAGGCCTCCTCACCCCTCCCCTGCGCCTGACCCCCTGTGTCCCCGGGCCAGCGACCTACTTCTCCAGCATCCGGGTCACAGCCTCCTGGGCCTGCTCCCCATAGATGTTGCCCTGCCTCAGAAGGCCCTCCACAGCTTGCACGGCCACCTGCATCTTCTGCTGGTTCAGCTCCATGGTGGTGAGGAAATCCCGGTGCTGTTTCAACGCCTCCTCCACCGACTCCACTGTGCCTGGGAGCTCCAGGCCTGACAGGGCCACCTCCTGCGAAAGGGGTGGGGGACGGCCTCAGGTTATCCCGTCCCTTCTGGGACCTGGGAGAGGCTGCCTCCTTGTCGGCCCCCACTCCCTTCTCCCTTGGTCACTGAGCATCAAACACGCTGGGCACGGCCCCACCTCAGGCCTTTGCCCGTGCTGGCTGTCTGTCCCTCCACAAACTGTCAGTCACCTCAGATAAGCCACCAACCCACCGGTCACCATCAGATTCCCACACACTTATGCTCACGCCCAAAGATCCACTCAACGGCCTCAGACAAGCCACGAACCCAGAGGGCCCACAAACGCACGCCTCCCTACACTTGCCTGCCCTGAACCCCGCGGCCTCAAACCCACACGCGAGGCCCCAGTAGGCACCTGGTTGCGCAGCACCGCGCACGCCTGGCGGAGGTCGCGCAGGAAGAGCTGGTAGACGTGCGCCTGCACCAGGGCCTCCCTGCGCGTCTCCCACAGGCCCAGCAGCTTGTGCCAGCCAAGTTCCAGGTGAGGCAACCACTCGTCGAGTGCCAAGCCCGGGCCCAGCTCTGCGCCGTCGGCCGCCAGCAGGGCCTCGCTGGCCGCCACGATGCGCGCATAGTCCTCCTCGCGCTGGTCCACTTCTTCCTTGAGCGCCGCATGGCGAGCCAGCAGCGCGTCCGCCTCTTCCAGGCTGCCGGGCAGGGGTCCCTCGCTGCCACCCGCCGCCTCCTGGGCGCGCACCAGCCAGTCCAGAAAAGCGTCGAGATCGTGCAAGAAGCGCTGCAGGCGCCCGGCCGCCGCCACCGCCTCTCCACAGGCCTGAGCGGAGCTGGCCAGGGCACCCCACTCGGCGCCCAGTTCCTCCGCTCCCTGGCGCAGCCGCGCCCCCTGAGCCGGGAAGCGCGCGGCCAGGAGGGCTGCCTCCTCCAGAAGGGCCGCCTGGCGTGGCTCCAGTGCTTGCAGAGCTGCCTCCAGGCCGCTTAGGCGCCACTGCAGGGCGCCGCCTGCTCTGGGCGCACTCTCCACAGCCCTCCGCTTCTCGCGCACTTGGGCGCGCACCTCTGCCACCTCCAGCACGTGATTCTCCACAAGCAGTACCGCGCTCACCTCCTCTTTCCGCTGTTCCACCAGCTCCACAATGCGGTTCCACCTGCCCAGGAGAAGGAGGGCGGCTGGAGGAGGACAAGAACTCATCCAGGGCGCGAGGACCCACCGACCCAGGTTAAGAACCCAGCCAGGAATGTCCTTGGAAAGTTATTTGAGCTCCCTGAACCCCTTTCTCCCAATGGAACCAACTGGGCACTTTTGCTTAGGGCAGCTGATTCGCAAATGCACTGTAATCTGAGTGTGGTTAAAACTACATTTGCTTTTTCACTCTCATTCTCTTGTGGAGTTTTCCTGAGGTTGCGAGTCCAAGGCTGGGTGCAGAAGCAAATCCGAGAACTCAACAGCCTTCCTTCCCTGAGGCCAGTAGGTAAAGGGATGTGCAAAAATGCAACATGTCTTGCTACATTTTTTGTTTTGAAAAAGCTATTTTTCATTTAAATGTTAACATAATAGGTTTGTTAGTGTTCATTTTAAATGACTTCAAAATTTTACCTTTCTGAGTATTCACTTCTCATATAGGAAATATGGATAGCTATAACCCACTAGACAGACTCTAAGGGTACTTAATAGCCTTTAAGAGCACAAAGGGGGGCCTCCCTGGTGGCACAAAGGGTTAAGTCTCAGCACTATGAAGCTATCTGCAGCCACTGCTGCATAAGTTCGATCCCTGGCCAGGGAGTTGACTCACATGACACAGCAGACCTCCCCTGTCTTGCCCGCTGCTACCCTCAGCAGTGTGTTTCAGTCAATCTGCCTGTTCTGCTCCCCACTCTGTCTCTGGTGAACCCCCCTGCACCTCTGGCCTGTACCCCAGCTCTTGTATGCATAATAAAATAAATTTTTTAAAAAATTAAAAAGAGCACAAAGGGGTTCTGAGACCAGTGTGTGAGGGTCCAGCAAACAGTAATTAAGCCCAGTATGTGGGACCTAGTGAATAATAATTGAGCACATACTATGAGCCAGGTGCTGAGGTACAAAGGCAAACCTGTTCTATTTCAAAATAAATTACTGGGGAGAAAATGCATTGCTCCGTGCCCTCAGGCAAGTGATGATGCTTCTCTGGGCCTCAGTTCCCCCTCAGTTCAAAGCAGTGTGTTACCCAGCGGACAAGCCAGAATCCGAGCCCACTGGCCTGGAGTCAAATCTGAGCTGTGCACTCTTTGGCTAGGAACCCCTCTGTGCCTCAGTGCCCCTGTCAGTAAAATGGACACCTTATAGCACGGCCCCTACCTCATCAGGGTTCGAAATGGCACCTTCTTAGTTTCCTTGAGTAGATGCGAAAAGCAGTAATGAGGAGAACCGGTGGGAGATTGGACTGCCAGCCCCAGGCTCTGCCTACCTGCTGTTGAGGTGGTCCTGGCAGGAGCGCACCTCGTCGGAGCTGGGGTGGCCTCCTTCCACCAGCTCCTGGACTGTGTGGTTCACGTCCAGGACCCGGCCCATCAGACTGTTCATCTCCTGGTCCAGACTCTCAAATCTGCAGAAGGAGGGACGTGCTCAGAGGCCTGGGCCCTGAGGACCTGCCACAGCTTCGATGTTATGAACCGCCTTCTCCCGGTTCTCCTGTCTTCAGCTTCCCCTTCCTGGGCAACCCCACTAGCTTCTGTGTCAGATTCAGAGCTCTGTCCTAGGCGTCTGAGCCTGCCGCCACATCCTGCCTTGGCCCCCTTACACATCCCCACAGTCTCTATGGCTCCCACATCTCAGTCTGCAGCCTTGACCTACAGCTTCCTTTTGGACCTGTTCCCAACCTCGAAGGCTGTCGCAGACCTCCTCAGTGGTTGGCATCTGCACGGCGACTCAAACTGGCTTTAGCATCTCCCCGACTTTTTCTTCTGGGTCCCCATATCCTGAATAGCCCCATCATCCTTTGTCCCTATTCTGGACAACCCCCATCCTCTGCCTGTCTGCTCCCATGTTCTAGCCCTTTAGCTTCCCGCCCTGGTCCGGTCCTGTTCTCTCCCACCTGGACAGTTCCTTCCCTAGCTGCCTCTCCAGGCCCCCAGTCACCCCTCTCTCAGCCTCCAACCCCCCTCCACCAGGAAGCCAGGGAGTCTGATTAAAGCTGGGCATCACTCCTTGTTTACAGCAATGCCCGAGGCTGTGGCTTGGGTGACTCTGGGCACAGTAAGAGCAGGGACCAGGCCTGTGTTTTCAGCAACGCCCAGCACAAGACCTAGAAGGTAGCAGGAGCACCGTAAGCACTGGTGACGTGAATGAACGCGTGAACAGGGTGCTCAGTGAGAGAGGGTCAGCCACTCACTTCACAACTCACCACTAAGGCAGCCAACAGAAAAATCAGTATTTGACGTGTCACGGGTAATATGTGCTATGAAGAAACAGACCGGGTGGAGGGAATGGTAAGAGGCAAGGTCTGGAGTTATATCACCAGCTAGGGAGGTGACATTTACACAGGGCCAGTGGGAGTCCCAGGGGAGGGACAGAAGTGGGGTGTCCCCCGAGGAGCTCAGGTGAATTATCTTGGGACGCTCAGATAATAATAGTAGGAGCTCCGGGAAGGCTCCCTGTCCCCAGGATATTTGCTGTGTGTTTTACACCTGTTCACGCATTCACTGTTCGCCACAGGCTTGTGAGGTCAGAACTGATATTCCCATTTTCCTGGAAGCTAGGCTTCCAGCTGAGCGGCCATATGAATTCCTGGACCAGTGGACGGTGAGCCTAGTGACAAAAAGGGACCGAGCCCCACAAGAGCGTGCTCACCGGTGCTGCACCACCTCGACGTCATCGAGTGAATCAGGCACACGCATGGCGAGCAGCCACTGCTCCTTCTCCCCGATCCACAGCTCGCACGCATGCACCTCGCCGAACATGCGGTAGACGGCGAGGGCGTCTCGCAGCCACTGACGGCGCAGCGCTGCCACCTCGGTCACCTCTGCAAACAGCTGCTCGGCCTCCACCACGCGCACCTGCAGAGCCACCACCAGCGGCCCGGCCCCGCTGGCGCCTCCCAGCGTCGCCAGCTGACGCCGTAGGCCGCCCACGGGCCCGCGATGCGCCTCCACTTCCCCGGTGAGCGCTCGGTGCTGGCGCGCCAGGCGGCGGCTGGACGCCTCGTCGTGGCCGAAGTCGCCCGCGGCCGCTAGGCGGTAGGCGTCGCGGAGCCAGTCCAGGAGCCCGTCGAGGTCAGCGCCGAACTGGTGCAGCGCCCGCGCCTCCTGCAGCCGCCGCTCCCGCCGCGCGGCCGACTCCTCCAGCCGCTGCCAGCGCCGCCGCGCGCCCGCCGCGCGCTCCGCCAGGCCCGCCAGGTGCACCGTCTCGGCGCCCGGGCCCACCGTGCCGCCGGCCGCAGCCAGCTCCTCACCGCGCCGCAGGGCTTGCTGCAGCAGTGCCCGCCGCCCGCCCAGCTCGCCCTGCAGGATCTTGTGCTGCGCCAAGAGGCGCGCGGTGCTAGACAGGTCGTGCGCGCCACCCGCGGGGCCCGCCGGGCCCGCCGCGCACGCCGCGCCACCACCGCTCGCCGCCTCTAGGAGGCGCTCCTTGTCGCGCGCCCAGCTCTCCGCCTCCTCCAGCTCCTGCAGCAGGGCCCACAGGCTGCGCGAGGCCTCCAGTTCCGCACGCCGTCGGGCCGCCTGCTCCTGCAGCTCGGCCAGACAGCCGTGCACGTGGTTCACGCGGTTGCAGATCACCTGAGGATCGCACGGCTGGTAGCCTGTGTCAGAGAGGAGGAGCCCAGGTTGGCCAGGGGCCAGGGGGCACTCCAAGAGAGGCTAGTTTAAGTTGCCTGCCGGGTTCTTGGCCCAACTTCATCGGAGGTCAGAGTAAAGAGTCCCCTCCTCCAGGCAGCCTCCCGGATATCCCACAGCACCTTTCCTGGTACCCCCAGGCTTTCTCTTCATGACTCCTTCATCCCAGGTGCCTCTGGGCCTGACCCCTCTCAGAGTTTGTTTTGCTTCCCTCCATCAGAGCCCCCCCAGATGGGAACCCCTTGAGGGCAGGGCCTGGGTAGTCTGTGTCACCGAGTCTCCAATTCTTCCAGCAGAGAGTGGAACCCAGAGCAGCAGCCTGGTGGAAACGGAGACTTACTGACTGATGATGGATAGCAACAGATCCAGAGAATCCTAGAATCTATATTTCGTGTCAATTGTGTTTCCTTAGAAACTGTTGGCCACATGAACCCTCTCTGCCCTTAAGCCATTTTAGGGGTTCACGCTGATCCTCTGAGGCCTTTCCCATTACCCCAATGATCACCTGAACTCCCTTTTTTTTTTTTTTTCAAACCATTTCTGACTAGAGAACTATGAAATTAATTCCTTTGGTAAAATAGAATAGATAGAAAATACCAGAACACAACACCAGGGAGGTAAGGGAAAACACTGTTTTATAAAACCTTTGCGCCAGGGCCTTCCTGGTAGCACAGCAGATTGAGCGCTGCACTGCCGTAGCACAGCAGCGCAAGTTCGATCCCCGGTCAGGGAGGGGACGTGGCACAGCAGACCTCTCCTGCCTCGCCCACTGCTCCTCTCAGCAGTGTATTTCAGTACATCTGCCTGTTCTGCTCCCCACTCTATCTCTGGGGATCCTCTCAGCCCCCGCGCCTCTGGCCTGTACCCCAGCTCTTGTGTGCATGAATAAATAAATCTTAAAAAACAAACAACAAAAAAACCTTTGAGCCAGTGTGTGGGGCTGTGTGTAACCATGAACTCTGGGTCATATGATAAAGGTCAAAGCGGTGTGGGAAAAGCTGTCCTGGATGGATTGGGGTTTCTCTAATTCTGGACATTCACTGAAAATGACCCAAATAGCGAGATATCCAAGGGCACAATAAACAACAACAGCGTCCACGTACCCTGCCCTGTTCTAACACACTGTCACAGAATCCTCACAGCCATCTTGGGATGTCGGTCTCCTTACTAACCCCCTTACAGAAAGGAAACTGAGGCTCGGGGAGGGATGCTGCCTGCTGGGGACCAGCAAAGAAGTGGCGATCAGGAGGTCACACGCTGGACCACTTCCCAGGCAGTGCTGCCTGCGTCGCCATGGCAACACCCACCCACACCGGCCTCTTTACTGTGTTCTCAGCACCGCAGGTTGTCACCAGGTGTGGAGTTCTCCCAAGGGGAGGGCAGAGGGGCCCTCCCAGGACAGACATCCCCAGGGGGGAAGGCGAGGGTCCCAGTAGTCTCTCCGGGGGTTGTACATGCATGAGAGGAGCCGAGCCAAGATGGACAGGTCTGCACTGGGGCTTGGAAGGAGGCCTCCACACGTGTCCTGAGGAACTGGGCCAGCCCCGCGAGGGTGAGAAGCTCCCCTGCCAAACAGACTCTTCCTTTTCTAACAATACTCCCAGATTCCACTGGGGAAAGAGAGACAGGCTGGCGACCAGAGCTCCCAATCAGTCCCATGGGTCTGGGTCTCAGTTTCCTCACAGGGGAGCAAGGAAAACGCAGCCTCCCCCCTAGCATAGAGTTTCACAGGACACCAACTTGAGATGTGTCACTGCCACTGCAGTAGGGTGTGGCAAAAAACAAGAGCACAGGGCCTCCCTGGTGGCACAGCAGGTTGAGTGCCGCACTGTGAAGCATCCGCCACACAGCAGCGTCAGTTCGATCCCCGGCCCGGGAGGGGACCCACAGGACGCAGCAGACCTCTCCTGCCTCGCCCGCTGCTCCCCTCAGCAGTGTGTTTCAGTCCGTCTGCCTGTTCTGCTCCCCGCTCTGTCTCTGATGAATCCTTTCACCTCCCACAACTCTGGCCTATACCCCAGCTCTCGTATACATAAATAAAAAATCTTTAAAAAACAAACAAGAGCACACACAAAACAAGAGCACCACACAAACCGGAGGAACAGCCACCAAAGCCCACGCCTGACTCATGCCAGGAATGATGGCCAATTCCTGTTCTCCCCCCCCACCGCCATGACAGAAAAGATAAAGACAGATAATCATCAAAGTAACCCCCCTTCCTGACAGCCTCCACTCCACAGCAAGGCACACCCCAAATCACCCAACACAGCCCACGGCAGGTAACAAATCGCCCATCACATTCTCTTACTGAAATGTCCCGTGGGTCCCTCGGGGGTGCAGAGCTGAGAGCTTGGCTGGAGGACAGTGGCTTCAGTAAAATGAGAACCTTATTAGAACTAGTCCAGGCGGGTTTTGCCGTCAGCTCCCACACCCTGCCATCCTCTTTCTCACTTTGTGTCTTTGGATGGAACTGACCCCTCAGGGGCCAGGATGGGCATGTCACATAGATGTGGCCAATTAGGCATATATCGGAGTCATGAGGTTTGGGCTGCACATAGGGGAAGGCACCCACGGTGGGCTGATGAAAGCTTTCCTGGGGACGTCAGTCAGTATGAAGACAAAGGGGCCTATATCCTGCAGGGGTGCTAAGCTTTAGGAATGGAAACATGGGCTGACTGATTCCAGATTTGCACCATGAGGAGAGGGAGTGCCTAATAGTAACATAAACATAGAGACTAGAGTCAGAGGGAGGTGACATCTCAAAGGCATCATTGAGCCAGCACGCCTGGATCCAGCCATACCTGAAGCCAATATCAATCTTCTCTGGACATTATGGTGACATTAATCAATACACTCCCCTTCCCTCCTTCAAATAATTGGTTGACTCTCTGTCACCTGCTACTGAAATCGCCCTGAATATATATGGTATTCACTGAGATTTGACCATGAAGAGCTAAGCATATAACAAGTCCTCAGTAAAGATGAACTATGACTACAGAACCTCAAAGCAGGGAGAAAGTGGTGTGGTCCAGCCTTCCATTTAACTCACTAACTTTCCCTGCAAAATCCCCAGCAGGGTGATCCTAGTCTGTGCCAGGATACCTCCAAGACACGGAGCTCACTCCTGTTCGCAGGAGCAATCTGCCCCATAAGTCTCCACCCCAAACCCAGACTCACCCTGCAGTTGAGAGAAGCGCAAGGCAGCAGCGTTGAGTGCCTCCACCCGCTCACTCTGGGCGGCAATGTCCCCCTCCAGCAGTCCGTGCTTCTGCAGCAGGTCCTCGGCCTCCACCAGGTGCTGCCCACACTCGCGAGACAGCAGCTGAGCCTATGAGAGGGGGCAGCACTGAGCACATTGTGGCCCTGGCCCTCAGACCACGCCCCCTCCTCCCACAGCCCCTGCCAACCCCCGCTTCTCCTCCCTTCTCATTCCTCTCCCTTGTCTGCGGTCATCTCTCCCCATCTGTCTCCACATTTCTCTATCTCAGCACCCCCTCCCTAAGCCTCCATCTCTATCTGCCTCCATTTCTGATTGAGTTTTCTGTCTCCATCTCTCTGTGTCTCCTCTCCAGGCCTCTTTCTGTGTCCGTAGCTCTCTCCGCTTCCACATTTCTTATCCCCATGTCCCTCTGTATCTGTCTATCTTTCATAGGTCTCAAGTGGATTCCATCTGCCTTTGTGTCTTTCTTTGTAGTCATTTAGATTTTCATTGCTGACTTTGTCTTCTCTCTCAACTCTTTTTTTTTTTTAAGATTTATTTATTTATACATACAAGAACTAGGATATAGGGGGAAAGAGGATTCATCAGAGACAGAGTGGGGAGCAGAACAGGCAGATCGACTGAAATACACTACTGAGGGGAGCAGTGGGTGAGACATGAGAGGTCTGCTGCGCCATGTGGGTCCGCTCCCTGGCTGGAGATTGAACTCGTGCTGCAGTGGCTGCGGATGCTTCATAGTGCGTTGCTTAACCCACTGCGCCACCAGGGAGGCCCTCTCTCTCTCTCAACTCTTATCATTTTCCCCTGGTGTCATCCCTCTGTCTCTGGTCTCTGTTCCTAGTTCTATTTTTCACCTATTTCACTGTCTCTTTTTCTTTAATTTTTAATGTATTTTGCGTAGAAGAACTAGGGTCTAGGCCAGAGGTACAGAGGGTAAGATGATTCACCAGAGACAGAGTGGGGAGCAGAACAGGCAGATCGACTGAAACACACCGCTGAGGGGAGCAACAGGTGAGACAGGAGAGGGCTGCTGTGCCATGTGGGTCCCCTCCCTGACCAGGGATCGAACTCAGGCTGTAGCAGTGATAGCACTGAGACTTAACCCCTCGGCCACCAGGGAGGCCGTCTTCCTCTTTTTCTTTTTTGGCCTCTATATATCTTCCTTTGTCTTTTATCTCTTTCTGTCTCTCCCCTTCGCTTGTGTCTCTCTGACAACTCTATCCGTATCCCCTCCCCATCCTGCACCCAGCCCATCCTCAGCCCTGGTTTGACCCCCACCTGCATCTCCTCCATCCAGTCCACCATGTACACCATTTCCTGGAAGACCTTCTGCAGGGCCAGGTTCTGCTCCAGCCGTGTCCGTCGGGCACCTACCAGCCCAGTCAGCAGGGCCCACTGGCGGAGGACACTGTCTCGCTGGGCTGCCACCCTCCGGGAGTCATAGTAGCCTTCAGCCGCCAGTGCCTGGGCCAGCTCTGCCACGCCCTGCACCCGTTCTTCGTAGGCTGCGATGTCGGCCTCGATTGCTTCATGCTTCTTCATGGCTGCCTCCACTGCTGGCAGCTCATACCCAAAATTGTCCTGGGGCATGGCAGGCCACAGATACTCACCCATGTTGCCTCAGCACCCACCTGGTACCTTGGCCCTGTGTGAGCCTGGAAACTCCCAGACCTGCTCCTGTTACCCTGGGGACCAGCCCCACCATCCCGTTACCCTGGGGACCAGTTCTGTCCTTCCCTACCACACCTCAGTCCAAGCTTACCTCCCAGAAAAAGGTCCCCATCCTTCCACTGCCCTAGAGACGATGCCCAGGCCTACTCTATCCTGTTACTCAGGAGACCAAGTCCATCCTCCTTAGTTGCCCGGACACCAGCTACAACCTCCCTTGCACTGAAGAGTCTAATTAAATACGCCCCTATTTCTGAAAAGACTAATTCTGTCCTCATTAGTTACCCGGGAGACCAGCCTCACTCTTCTGTTACCCTGGAGATTAGGTCCACACCCCTCCCCCACCAATCACTTTAGGAGACCAGTTTTCCCTTCCCACCCTTATTTGTCACCTAGGAGACTAACCAACACTTCTCTGTTGTTTGGGAGATCAAGTCTTCCTCTTTGGTCCCAGAGCCATCAGCCCCGTCTCCCTCCCTTTCCCCCAGAGCCAAGCCCTACACCCTGTACCTGGGAGACCAGGCGCTGGTTCTCATTCAGCCAGCTCTCCCTCATAGCTACTTTGTGGTCAAACCTCTGGGCCAGTAGTTCCAGCTTCTCCTGTCGAATCAGCTCAGCCCGCAAGGCAGCCTCCCGCTCATGCTCTGCCTTCTCCAGCTGGCCCCACGCCTGGGGAGAGAGGAGGACGCAATCAGACTCCGGCAATGCTCCACCATCTAAGAGACCTAACTTCACTGGTCGAGGTGACTCCTAGCGCTTGCAGCACCTTTGGGAAGACTGGAGAAAAATGTCTCCTTATGACACTTCCCTGCTGGAAAACTGTCAGACCGAATACCCGACCCATGATGCCTATGATGTGAACGGCTCCCTTGAGCAGTGTACAACCTAGACAACGCCTCAGTGCAACCCACCTCTCCCGTGCATTCTCAGGCTCACCTTGTCTATATCCCAGATGCCACAGCCCTCCCGAGGCACGTAGAGGCGACGGTTGCAGGCGCGCAGTTTGCTCTGGATGCTGAAGAGCAGCACCTCCAGGTTCCCCTTCTCCTGAAACCTGAAATGGCTTGAACTCAGGAGCCCTGCCCCCACACCCCCACCTGCTGTCCTCCCTCCTGAACGGGGCCTCACTTGGCAGGCTTCTCCAGTGTGCAATAGGCTGTGAAAGCCTGAAGCTGCTGCTGCACCCCGCTCAAGGAGTTGGCGAACTTCTGGTTGCTGATAAGGCCCACGGTGCGGTGGATCCAGGCCAGCAGCTCGGCCGCCAGCTCCTCATAGCGCTCAATGATCTTGCCCACCTCCAACACTTGGTCCAGGACCTGGCCCAGCAAAGGACGGGAGGGTCAGCCTCAGCCCAGATACGCCCCCAGGTCGCCCCCCACCCCCCTCCTGGGTTCATCAGACCTTCCCAATCCGCTTCCCCTCCACAGCGAGCGCCTTCATCTTGGAGAAATAGTGGTAGAAAGAGACCACATAGGTGATGATGGACTTCTCATCTGGAGCCTCCATGTTCACATCTGGGGGTAAAGGAGAGTTGGGGAGCGCGATGGTGAGCACGCCAACAGAGGGGCTGGAGGACTGGGAGGGGGGAAGAATTCCTAACTGTGTGACCTTAGGCGAGATGACTAACCTCTCTGTTTCTCAGTTTGGGGTTTCTTTCTCTCTTGATTTTTTTTTTAATTACTCACCAATACTTCACTTTTTAATTAGGTTTTCTGACTCTGTACTTATACTTTCAACACTTTCACAATGATGTTGTGCCCCTCACTAAGAAACGTGTCTTGTCTGGACACATTTAGCACACACGGAGCCACAACAGGCCTTGCAAATATGGTTTTCCCAGTGCTTGTATGCATAAATAAAGAAAACCTTTTTAGGGCCTCCCTGGTGGCGCAGTGGGTAAGCAACACACTATGAAGCAAATTGCAGCCACTGCAGCAAGAGTTCGATGCCTGCTGCCGGCCAGGGTGAAGACCCACATGGCACGGCAGACCTCTCCTGCTGTACCCGCTGCGCTCCTCAGCAGTGTACTTCTGTTGATCTGCCTGTTCTGCTCCCCGCTCTCTGTGGTGAATCCTCTCACCCCCCACACCTCTGGCCTGTACCCCAGTGCTTGTATGCATAAATAAAATAAATCTTTTAAAAAAAAAAAAGGAAACCTTTTTAAAAAATATTTATTTATTTATGCATACAAGCACTGGGGTACAGGCCAAAGGTGAGGGGGGTAAGAGGATTCACCAGAGAGAGAGTGGGGAACAGAACGGGCAGATCTATTACTGAGGGGAGCAGTGGGAGAGGCAGGAGAGGTCTGCTGCACCACGTCAGTCCCCTCCACGGCCGGCGGCAGGGATCAAACTCGTGCTGCAGTGGCTGTGTTTTGCTTCATAGTTCATTGCTTAACCCACTGCGCCACCAGGGAGGCCCAATAAATAAAATCTTAAAAAAAGAAAAAAGAGGGCATCCCTTGTGGTGCAGTGGGTTGAGCAACGCGCTGTGAAGCAAACTGCAGCCATTGCAGCACGAGTTCGATCCCTGCCGCCGGCCAGAGAGGGGACCACATGGTGCGGCAGACCTCTCCTGCTGTGCCCGCTGCTCCCCTCAGCAGTGTACTTCTGTTGATC
>JAGFMF010011834.1:198020-287555 GCA_019455555.1 Galemys pyrenaicus | reverse complement strand
CCTCAGCAGTGTACTTCTGTTGATCTGCCTGTTCTGCTCCCCGCTCTCTGTGGTGAATCCACTCACCCCCCACACCTCTGGCCTGTACCCCAGTGCTTGTATGCATGAATAAATAAATCTTTAAAAAAAAAAAAAAAAGAGAAGCCCAAGAAGCCCAAGGCCTCTTTGCAGATATGGGGCCACTGTGCCTGTCTCGGGTCCCGCCTCCCACACAGCCTGGAAGGCGCACCAGGCCCTGTGTCTGAAGAACTGTGTGCTGTGGGTGTGGGCCAGCAGCTCACAAGGAGCTGGACCCCTCAGTGTCTCTGACACTGCCCGGCACAAGTGCCCAGTGCCGCCCAGCCCTTTTGACAGGTGACCAGCACGCTGCGTCTGAGAGTGGCTGCCTCTCAGAGCTGCTTGCGGCCTACTTCTGGACACTGTGGGCATTCCGGAGTGAGCCAGTCGGCTACTTGCGGCTACAGTAAGCTTTCTGCTTCTCCTGTTTTGTTGTTCCCTGTTTTGTTGAGCCCCATTATTGTTGTTCCCGAGCCTGGGGTACCTTACAATTGTGTGTGGGGGTGAGAACCCCAAAGACAGTGACCTATCCTCTACCTCGACGCTATCCTCTGAGCCACTGTAGCCCCTAGTTATAGAGCCAGAGCTTTGTTTTGCTGTCTTGTGGGGTCAGGGAGAAAGGGGGTTCAGTTGAGGAAAAGATGACTGAGGATAGGTGTGGGGAAGGGGGTGGAGGTTTAATTGGAGATAGGAATGGAGATGGGGTTGGGATTTGGGATGGGGAAAGTAAGGGATGTGGGGATGAGAAGTGGGGGAACCGGAGATGAATAAGGAAGGGAATTGAGATTGGAATGAGCTGGGGATTTGAGATTTGAGATGGTAGTGCAGAAAATGCAGCTGAGTTTGGGATGGCATTGGGGTTGGGAGTCCCCCAAAAAGAAGTGGAGGCTGGGGCCAGGTGGGGCTCACCCTCAGGGTCCAACAGACGTGCCAGTCCCAGGTGCTGCTCGGCCGTGCGGAAGGCTCTCTGCAGGTTGTAGTTGGCATTGGACTTGGTGAGTTTGCTGAAGTCCACGAGGTCGGGCCTGGGCAGGGGGGGCACAGAGCGGGCAGGCAGCAGGCAGCCTCCAGAGCCGCGGGCAAGCAGATGAGAAGACACGGCAGTCTGAGCCCCACCCAGGGCGAGGGGAAGAGGGGCACACCCAGCCAAGGGGAACACCAAATGTGCACTTAACTGTGCACTGCATGTGGACACGCGTGCTTCTCACTTCGCACGTGAGTGTATTCGGGTATGTTTCTATAACAGATTGTGTCATAGCGTGAGGTCTGGAACCCACCCACCCCGGCTCAGTCACATCCAGGCTGTCCTCTGGGTGAGCTACATCATCGCTCTGTGCCCGTTTCCTCGCGTAGAAAATGGGGAGGTTAATGGCATCGCCCCCAGATCACAGTGAAGTGACTTGTGGGACAGCAGTCACAGCCACACCAGCCACCAGGGCGTGCTCGGACAATGTGTCCGCTGTTCGCACGATCCCTGTGACGGCCTGTGGGTTTGTGTGACCGGCAGGGCTTGTGAGCAAACGTGTGTCCACATCAGAAAAAGTGGGTTCTGTCACACCAGGACAAGGCCCCAGTCTCTAGGCCTCAGTTTCCCAGATCTGTCATAGAGGACCATGGTGTAGGTGTAACTTGTCTGGGGACCCAAGGCTCAGCCTCTTTAGTGTAGGCCCTGAGGTGTGAGGAGCTGGGGTGGAGGGAGTCGGGCGACGCCGGGGCTTGCCTTGAGGAAGGCCTTTTGGATAGGAGAGGTGCTGTACGGGTTACAGGGGAGGGGGTAAGTTCCCCCCACCCTGGGGGCACCGCAGCAGCAGGCACAGGCCGTGCATTGATATGATATCTGCATGTGTGCTCACATCTGTGTGAACGTGTTTCCGTGTGTGCCGAGGGTGTGAGGCCCGGACGAGGATCCATATGGGTGTGCATACACGTGGAAGTGGGAAGGGCACTGTGTGTGCGGGGGAGGGGGGCAGATCCCTGTGTCTGTGCACGTGTGTGCACGTGAACAAGGGTGGAGCTGAGAGGTGTGGGGCCGGGCACAGGCTGGGCTGCCCCAAGCCAGGGGATACCTGTGCCGGTGAATGAGGGCATTGAAGGCCAAGCCGTCCCTCCAGCTGGTGGTGAAATTCTGGATGTTCACCTCAGGGTAGCTGGCAGCATGGAAGGAAGAGATAGGCCGAGATGGAGAGTTATGAGAGGGAGAGGGAAGACAGACATGGGTCGACAGACAGACGGACAGACATATGGATGGACAAACAAGCCAGGAAAATGAAGAGACAAGAGAAGAGCAAAAAGGAAAGACCGGCAAGGAGAAGGGAGGGGAGAGGCGGTGGGGAGAGACAGACACAAAGGGAGAGAGGACGGAGAGGAAGTGAGGAGGAAGGAGCGGCAGGAAGAGGAAAAGCAGACGTGGAGGTAAGGAGGACACAGGAGAACAGCAGCTTCGCAAGGCAGCCCCAGAAGGATGAGTTCTGGAGCCACATCTCCGCCCTCACCCGCCTCCCCGCTTCTCCAGTGGCTGTGTCCAGAGGGCACTCTAGTTTCAGGCCAGGCCCTCCCCACAAGGCAGAGTTGGGGCCAGCGGTGGTGCACCCCTCTCCTCAACCACAGTGAAGGCCCAGGGCCCTGGACCCCGCCCTGAGCTGCGTGTCCCGGTGTGTGCCCTCCCCGGAGGTGTCTGCTCAGGGGCAGCTGTGGCAGAGCTCAGGGAGAGGGCTGGGGGTTCGCACAGGGGCACACAGGCCTCCTGAGGTACAGGATAAAGAGGGTCTCCGAGGAGTCCCAGTTCTCAAGTGGGACACAGGCTTACTCGTCACGCTGCAGGTGAGGTAGAACGGACGCATTTTCTTGACGGGTCGGGTCGTTGGCTGCAGACTTCTGACACCGAGAACGTGGGCTGTCCCTTGCACCAAGGCTAGGGCCTCCCCCTCCCCGCCCACCCCCAGGCAGGACTCACCCTGCTGTCTTCATCTGACACCACAAAAGCAGCGCATCCTTGGCAGAGCGCGTCTCTCTGTTGTCCTCAGTCTCAATTTTGATGACTTGGATCTGTGAGGGTGCAGAGAAGGGCTGCTGGCTCCTGGAGGGCCTGCTGCCTCTAGTGGACACCCCAGCTCCAGTGGGGGTTCAGGAGTGTTGAGGGTGGGGTCTAGAGAGGGTGAGCCCTCCATAATTGTGGGAGGTGCTTGAGACTCAGTCAGTTTCCAGGGACCTACACTACTTCCTCGAGCCAAGTCACCAGATCTTCCACCTGGGCGAATGCAGTGGACCCCACTCTGCTGTCCCCGCCCGCCCCCCACGTCTGCTGTGCCCGCGCATGAGAGAGGGACCACGGGGACACCAAAATCAGATTAATGTGTCTCCTACCCTCCACACGCGCCTCGGCGCCTGCTTACTCAGCAGTCACTTGGGGCAGGGGCCACTTGAGGGGGTCACCTGGAAGCGAAGGATGATGGTCCAAACCAGCCCCAGTGTCAGTCGGTGGTTCCCGTCCACGATGTCATGGGAGCCCACGTTCTCCAGGTGCACGCGCTGCTCCTTCAGGAACTGCAGTGCCTTGTCCACGTTTTCCAGGGAGTGGATCCTCATCCGGCCGCGCGTGGGCCTTGGCTACGGCAGCAGGGGCGTGGGAGACCCGGGGCCTGGCCAAAAGCACCGTGCCCTCGGCCCCCACCCCAGCCGAAGAACCCCCCCACGCGTAGCCACGCCCCCCGGAGGCCCAAGCCACACCCACCAGAAGTCCTGCCCGCTCCCGCAGTTGGACCCTTTCAAGGGTTAAACACGCCCTGTCAGGTTTAACGCGAGTGCGGGCCCCGCCCCTTGTGCTGAGGCGCCACCGTCGCCATGGCAGGCGCCCTCACCAGTTGCTCTCCGGACAGCACCTCCAGAAGCCTTGTGAGCACGAAGCCATCGCGGAGGTCTGCATAGAGGTCCCCGATGTGGCAGCCGACCCGGGCGAGGTGCGAGTTCACCCACTTAGTGAAGGTTTTCTTCTGCACCGCCTCCCGCTCATCTGAAGGACAGGCCTTGAAGAGCCTCGCCTCCCCTCTGCCACCCGAAGCCCGTTTCTACTTCCATCCCAGCCCTCCGCTGCCCTGAAAAGCTGCTGTGGACCCTGCAACCGTGTCTGCAACAATCAGCTCTTCAGCGGGCCTCCCTGGAGTCGCAAGGGGAGGAGCGCTGCACTGTGGGGCTTCCTCAGCCACTCTAGCGCGAGTTCGATCCCCAGCCAGGGAGCTGACCCACATGGCGCAGCAGACCTCTCCTGCCTGCCCCGCTGCTCCCCTCAGCAGTGTATTCCAGTAGATCTTCCTGTCTGCTCCCCACTCTGTCTCTGAGAGAGAGTCTGATGCGCTTCTGGCCTGTATAGCAGCTGTTGTATAAAATCTTAAAAAGCTCTTAGCGCTAAAACCCTGCTGTCTGCGGCCACCCCACACACAGGTATCGCATCCCCCGCAGTCCACCTGGACACAGCTTCCCAGTCTAAGTTTTCCTGAGATAACAGGACCCCTTCCCTGATTCCCACCACGGTGGGTTTTCTCCAGTCAATAAACGAGTGCCCGGGCCTCCCTGGTGGCGCAAAGACTTAAGCACTGCATCATGAAGCATCGGTAGCCAATGCAGCACGAGTTTGAGCCCCAGCCAGGGAGCTGACCCACATGGCGCAGCAGACCTCTCCTGTCTCACCACTGCTCCCCTCAGCAGTGGATTACAGTAGATCCACCTGTTCTGTTCCCCACTCTGTGTCTGGTGAATTCTCTCTCTCTGGCCTGTAGCCCAGTTATTGTATTGTATTAAATGTGACAGGGTCGTTTCCCCCCACCCAAAAAAAAGTTCCAAAATCACGGTTCCACCCTAAGTGGGTGGAACTGAGCAGGAAAAAAAAATTCTGCAGAGAGGACAGAAGGAAAGGAGAAAGAAGGAAGCAGGATGGAGAGCAGCAAGGAAGACCTGGAGGAGGCACATGGAGCAGAGCCACATGTGAAAAAACTGCACTTGCTTTTTAATCTTAAACTCGTTAAAACAAGTATAAGTAAAAAACCCGTAAAAAAGTTAACAATGGTAACTTTCATCTTAATTTTACTCTTTTCCTCCCAAATGTTTTTTTAAAGATTTATTTATTTATGCATACAAGAGCTGGGGTACAAGCCAGAGTCGCGGGAGGTGAGAGGATTCACCAGAGACAGAGTGGGGAGCAGAACAGGCAGACGGACTGAAACACACTGCTGAGAGCAGCAGTGGGCGAGGCAGGAGAGGTCTGCTACGCCTTGTGGGTCTCCTCCCTGGCCTGCGGCAGGGATCGAACTCGTGCTGCAGTGGTTGCAGTTTGCTTCATAGTGCGTTGCTTAACCCGCTGCGCCACCAGGGAGGCCCTCCTCCCAAATTTATCTAACTCTTTCTAATCCTTTTCTATAAATCTCTACTAAAAAAAATCCTTTAAATGTGTGGCAAGCTTTTAAACCTTACTTTAAACCAATCCTATTTAACTAAACTTTTACCCTCAAAAAAATAAGTAACTTTAAATGATTAACTAAGTAACTATATTCTTTATCCTTTCAATATTACACCCTAATTATATTAAAGTTCCTTTCCATTAAAAGTTTTATATATTTATCTTAATACAGCAAATGACAAAACCCATTCAGAGAGGGCAAGCTTGGGAGTTCTGGGGTGCTTCTCTCCCTGCCCTGTAACATAACTACATAAATCTCTAAAAAAAAAAAAAATAAGTAAATGAGTGCCCACCTATTAGGTGCCCGGCACTGTTCTAGGCTCTAAACATACCAGCCATCGCAAACCTCAGTTTAGTGCAGGTGCACATGATACACTATGGAGCCATGGAGGGCTAAGGAGGAGGAGGAACAGGATGAGAGTTGGGTCTCAAGAAAATCTGTGGCTGCTCTGGGGAAGAGGTATTACCCAGATTTAGGGTTTTATCACAAATAGCTTTTTTTGCACAAATGGTAACACTGAGCCTTGAAAGCAGACCTTAGATCTGAGACCCTAAGCTGGGGGCAGAGGAAGGAGAGAGCAGAGAATGGGGAGGGTGGGAGAGCACAGTGGAGTGTGCTGCAGGTCCGTGAGCACTTGGGTAGCAGGAAAACTACGGTGAATGATGGAGTTTAGGAGGAGACACCACAAGATTAAGGGTAGAAGGGATTAGCATAAAACATTAACCAAGACCCTTAGGGGTCAACACCCAGATTAAGAAATACAACACCCAGAAAGGGATCAGACTGCTAGAGGGCGTGTCAAGAGCACAAACATGAAGGGGAAGGAAGCCATCCACCCAGAGATGAGCCCCTCCCTCCCAAAAGATGATAAAGACCTAATGTTGCCCCCACAACAGGCAGCCCACCTTCTGCCCACCTGTGACTATTCAGGTGCTTCTCTCCACTACCTCTCTTCTCTGCAGGGCAGCAGCCTCCTGCCTCTAACCAGCATCATGCTGGGGCTTCTCTCCCTCAGTGGAGGCAGCTCTCCTCAAGGCCCCCCCGCCTGCAGTCATGCAGGCCTCTCACAGCAAACCTGTCCCTCTTGAGGCAGCTCTTCCTGCCCGCTTGTGTCTATGCAAGTGTCCTTCCTAATAAACCTGCTCTTTAAAATAACTAACATTGGGCCTCCCTGGTAGCCCAGTGGGTTAAGCAACGCACTATGAAGCAAACCGCAGCCACTGCAGCATGAGTTCGATCCCTGCTGCCAGCCAGGGAGGGGACACTCATGGCGTGGCAGACCTCTCCTGCCTGGCCCGCTGCTCCCCTCAGCAGTGTACTTCTGTTGATCTGCCTGTTCTGCTCCCCACTCTCTGTGGTGAATCCTCTCACCCCCACACTTCTGGCCTGTATCCCAGTGCTTGTATGCATAAATAAATAAATCTTAAAAAATATAAAAATAAAATAACTAACATCTCTGCCTCTTGGAGAAACTCACTTGGAACTCACCGCAAGCTGCTGACCAGGGGGCTCTGGTGAAACCTATCCCAGAGTGAACCCAAGAACCCCACACTCAAAAAACGACATCACTTTCACCCCCTGTACCTCTGGCCAACACCCAAGGTCTTCCATACATAAATTTTAAAAAATAAATCTTTAAAAAATAGACTTTTAGAAGGAAACATCAAAGACAATTTCTGTGATTGGATTAGGCAAAGATCTCTTAAACAAGACACACAGCATTAGCTATCCAGGAAATAATGATTAGATCATTACTAAATTGGACTACACTTACAGGAAGAAATGTAAGAATGAAAGACACATCATAGAGTGGGAGAAAATAGTCACAGCACAGATTCCTGACAAAGGACTTGTACCCACATATATAACACTCCTACAAGACAATTAGGAACAGGCAGGAAAATGAATAGGAAAATGGCTTGAATGGTTCCCTCAGGAGGTCATCCAAAGGTAAACATATTAGTGGCTATTCCTCATCAGACAATGCAATTAAAACCACAATTGAGGGGCCTCCCTGGTGGCACTGGGGTCAAGCACTGGCACTGTGAAGCATCCTCAGTCACCGCAGTATGAGTTCCATCCCCCGCCTGAGAGGGGACCCACATGGCGCAGCAGACTTCTGCTGCCTCCCCTGCTGCTCCCCTCAGCAGTGTGTTTCAGTCAGTCTGCCTGCTCTGCTCCCCACTCTGTCTCTGGTAAGCCCTCTCACCTTCTGCACCTCTGGCCTGTACCCTAGTTATTGTATGCATAAATAAATAAATTTTTATGAAAGAAAATACACATGCATATGCCAAGGAAAGGATTTGCATTACAGCTATCACGATGGTCGCCTCTGGGAGAGAAGGCATTGGTGTGAGATAAGGAAATAAAAAACACAAAAAAGAAGCGATAAAGAGGAGGGGGCCCTTAAAAGGGCTGTAAGCCACAAACTGCGGAGGGTGATAAAGGGAACTTTCTAAGCTTGAGGTCCAGGCAACTTTTTAAAAATATGTTCATGGAAAAAAAAAAATAAAAAACACCATATCTGAGAACTCTGCTCAAAGGTTTGGTCCTAGTTGGAACAGACAAAAAACGAGACAGGGGCCTCCCTGGTGGCCCAGTGGGTTAAGCAACGCACTATGAAGCAAACCGCAGCACGAGTTCGATCCCTGCCGCGGGTTGGGAAGCTGACCCACATGGCACAGCAGACCTCTCCTGTCTCACCCACTGCTCCCCTTAGCAGTGTACTTCGCTTAATCTGCCTGTTCTGCTCCCCGCTCTCTCTGGTGAATCCTCTCGCCCTCCATACCTCTGGCCTGTACCCCAGTGCTTGTATGCATAAATAAATAAATCTTTAAAAAAAAAGAAAGAAAAACCGAGAGATAAAGGGGTAAAGAATGCAAGAGCCGCCTAGTGGTCTGGGCCACATTAGCACTGTGAGAGGCAAGGCGGTTCCTTGAGCATGAAGCCTGCTGGTTTTGTGGTTTGGGTGTAGAGTCCAAATAAAGTGTTTTCCTTTCGAGTACTGTAGGCACAAGAGATCTAAACAGAGCTGTGGGTTTATGAACACTTAAGAAGACTATAGTTGTAATAATTTAAGTAGATACAGGAGGTGCATGAGGACTTTTTCTTAAAGGGGGTTCCACTTTTCTCAGGACTAGCTGCTGTCTTAGGTATCCAGGACTGTTCTCAGAAACGGAAAAAAGCTTGAAGAGGGGTCTTTCTGGTGGCACGAGAAGTTAAGCACTGCACTGTGAGGCATCCGCAGTCACTGCACCGCGAGTTCGATCCCTGCCGCCGGCCAGGGAGGGGACCCACATGGCTCAGCAGACCTCTCCTGCCTCACCCGCTGCTCCCCTCAGCAGTGTGTTTCAGTGGATCTGCCTGTTCTGCTCCCCACTCTGTCTCTAGTGAATCCTCTCACCCCCACACTTCTGGCCTGTATCCCAGTTCCTGTATGCATAAATAAATCTTTAAAATAAAAATAAATATATAAAGCTTGAAGCGCTCTAGATCCTTATCTCACCTCTGCTTCAAGTCTAACCAAGGTTCTCCGGAGCTCTCACACTCTTTATGTGGCCTGCAAGGCCCTTGAAGACCAGGCTCCCGCCCACACTTACTACCCAACTCAAACCACTTCTACAAATATGTTTTATGTTTACATCATTCTAGTTTTCTTTTCTTTTTTTTTTTTCAGGCCAGAGTTGTGGGAGGTAAGAGGACTCACCAGAGACAGATCCCAGAACAGAATAGGCAGACTGACTAAAACACACTGCTCAGGGGAGCAGCGGGTGAGGCAGGAGAGGTCTGCTGTGCCTTGTGGGTCCCCTCCCTGGGCAGGGATCGAACTTGTGCTACAGTGGCTTCAAGTGCTTCATTGTGCTATGTCTTATCCCACTATGCCACCAGGGAGGCCCCATCATTCTAGTTTTCTGAACCAGCAACCCATGCATTGAATCTGACCATACTCTGTGGCATATGTAGATTTTTTAAATTAGGAAGTTGCAGATAAACACCAGGGCTTGCAACTTTGGGCTGCACATCCCGGATCTAGAGCTGCTGACCAGGGAGGACACTGTTCTCTCCTTGGCCAAGGCCCTAAGAGCACTCACTCATTATGCCACCAGCCCAAAGGCCTGTAAGTTTGATACCCCTGTTTGACTCCTTATAATCAAGTTCCAAAAATCTTATTAACAAAGATCCCATGATTATCAAATGCTCTTTTTTTTTAAAAAGATCTTATTTATTTATGCACACAAGAGTTGGAGTACAGGCCAGAGTCCAGGAAGATGAGAGAAAGGATTCACCAGGGACACAGTGGGGAGCAGAACAGGCAGATCGACTGAAACACACTGCTGAGGGGAGCAGCGGGCCAGGCAGGAGAGGTCTGCAGCGCCATGTGGGGCCCCTCCCCGGCCGGCAGCAGATATTGAACTCATGCTGCAGTGGCTGCGGTTTGCTTCATAGTGCATTGCTTAACCCACTGTGCCACCAGGGAGGCCCCGATTGTCAAATGCTTTAAGAACCTTAAAAACTTGAGATCCTAGAGACTTAGAATTATTGAATTTACTATTTCATGCACAAATATTTATCCAGCGCCTGGCCTGTGCCGGGCCAGAAGAGGGCCATCCTGGTGACTGAGTCAGCCCTGAATCGGCCCCGCAGGCCTCCCTGTCCAGTGGAGAGCTCCATCCTACCGGCTCAGGATGACCCAGAGCAGGCAGGCCCAGAGGGAATGACAAAATTCCTGAGATTCTCAGAGAACCAATTCTGACTTGAGAGTCTGTTGATTCATAATTAGAACCATCTATATTTTATTATACTACTGCATTTTCCTAGTATGTGATGGTCCCAGGGGTCCAAGGTGATAAGGGTCTAGTGTTTTAAAAGCTGATGATTATGTAGGTTGTCTGGGTCTTGGCTTATAAAGTTTTAATGCTGATGGTTAAACACTACTGAGCTTTAGGGGCCTGTGAATATAAAGGCCTAAGGTTCAACTGTCTGTACTTGAAGAGGTCTAAGGGTCTAAGATTCTACAACTATACAGTGCCTTGATCTTCGCTTTCTTTTTTTTTTTTTAAGCAGCGGGTTATTTTATTTCTACAAAACCATCCTTCAGTAAATATAATGACGTTCGGTAAATCATGTTATGTTTTAATCTCCTTTTCAGTGGAAAGGTTTTCTTTTCTTTTTTTTTTTTTTTAAAGATTTATTTATGCATACAAGCACTGGGGTACAGGCCAGAGGTGTGGGGGGGTGAGAGGATTCACCACAGAGAGCTGGGAGCAGAACAGGCAGATCAACAGAAGTACACTGCTGAGGGGAGCAGCGGGCCAGGCAGGAGAGGTCTGCCGCGCCATGTGGGGCCCCTCCCTGGCCGGCAGCAGGGATCGAACTCGTGCTGCAGTGGCTGCGGTTTGCTTCATAGTGCGTTGTTTAACCCACTGCACCACCAGGGAGGCCCTCAGTGGAAAGGTTTTCTAAGGAAATGGCTTAGAGTCTCCCCACATGTATCAGACGTCTTTCCATGAATCTTTTCCAGTTTTGTGGTTCTGGATCCCAGTTGTATGGGTGCTGTCAGCAGAAGAGCAGGAGGGGCCGTCAAGTCATGTTTCACTGCTCTAAGAGTTCTTGGCTTTCTTTGTCCTAAAATGTCAAAGCAGGGTGCCCCGCCAGCCCTGGTGGACTTAAGATGGGTATAAGTGCTAAAAGGAGGAAGGTTTGGTTCTTCTACTTTAAAGTTCTCCAGGTCTAGGGCCTCCCTGGTGGTACAAGGGGTTGAGTGCCGCACTATGGGGCTTCTGTGGCCACTGCAGCACAAGTTCGATTCCCGGCCAGGGAGGGGACCCACATGACACAGCAGACCTCTCCTGCCTCGCCCGCTGCTGCCCTCGGCAGTGTGTTTCAGTCCGTCTGCCTGTTCTGCTCCCCACTCTGTCTCTGGTGAATCCTCTCACCTCCCGCGCCTCTGGCCTGTACTCCAACTCTTGTATGCATAAATAAATAAATCTTTAAAAAATAAAGTTCTCGGGCCTCCCTGGTGGCGCAGTGGGTTAAGCAATGCACTATGAGGCAGACCGCGACCGCTGCAGCACGAGTTCGATCCCTGCTGCCGGCCAGGGGGGGGGCCCACATGGTGCAGCAGACCTCTCCTGCTGTGCCCGCTGCTCCCTTCAGCAGTGTACTTCCGTTGATCTGCCTGTTCTGCTCCCCGCTCTGTCTGTAGTGAATCCTCTCACCCCCCACACCTCTGGCCTGTACCCCAGTGCTTGTATGCATAAATAAATAAATCTTAAAAAAAAAAATAAAGTTCTCAGGATCTAAATTTCCAATCTGAAATCTGAAAAGTTTTGGGATTATGAAGCTGAGAATGTGTGTATGAGAACTTAGGTTTCTAAAGATCTAAGGTAATAGGGACAAATGGGTTAAAATTTCTAAGGTCTGTGATGAGCCTAAGGTCTAAGAGTCTCCACATCTAAAGGTCTCGGGCTGGCTGGGGCCTCCCTGGTGGCGCAGCGGGTTAAGCAACGCACTATGAAGCAAAGCAAACCACAGCCACTGCAGCACGAGTTCGATCTCTGCCTCAGGGCGGGGACCCATCTGGCACTGCAGACCTCTCCTGCCTGGCCCGCTGCTCCCCTCAGCAGGATATTTCAGTCACTCTGCCTATTCTGCTCCCCACTCTGTCTCTCGTGAATTCTCTCACCCTCCACACCTTTGGCCTGTACCCTGTGCTTGCATGCATGAAGTAATAGATCCTTAAAAAAACAGTAATAAAAATGAAGGTCTCCGGCTGGAAGAATCTTTCTGCCATTCCAAGGTGATGTCTCAGCATCCGGGACCTGAGGCTGTATGTTGACAGAGCCTCTACTCTGGACTTGGGCATCTCTATGGTACTAAAGTAGCCCCATAGCAGCCACATATGGCTTTTTAAATTGAATTAGTTAAAATAAATACTACTCAGTCCCCCTAGTAGCATCAACCACATTCCAAGCACTCACAGCCACAAGTGCTAGTTGTCAGAGTAAGTCACAGATTACCCCACTGTGGTAGGAATTGCTACTGGATAGCGCTTCACTAAAGGGCCCAGGTGTAAGTGTCCGAAACTCTCCCCAATCTCCAGGGCACAGAGGTTCTCCGGCAGTGAGGTACACGGACACCACCCCAGCAGCCCCTTCCCTTCCACTCTCCCCTCCTCCCACCAGAGCCCTCCTCCAGGTACCTGCCAAGGCCTTGATGCGGGAGCACTCAAAGAGCGAGGCGGCTGCAGTGGAGGCAGCGGGCTGCTCCCGCTCCCAGCCCCGATCAGGACTCTCCCAGCGGGTCGAAGGATTATTGTTGTTGGAGGCAGGCAGGCCCTCCATGTTGTCCACTTCCCCTGGTACCTGTGCCATTGGGGCAGGAGAGGCCTGGCGGTGGACAGAGGCAAGTCAGGGCTGCCAACAGCAGCGGGCTTCGAAGCCCGTCCCCTCTCGCACCTCAGTTTCCCATCTTTAAAGTGGACATGATAATGACAATAATATTTGTCCAGACCACTTCATAAGGATGTGTTAAAGCCTTAGTGCCTGGGACACACAGAGTACGGACTCAGCAAATTGTCGTTGTTATTCTTATTAGAACAGTAACTCTAGAATGCAGCAATAACAATAATTAACATTTATTAGCACTTGCACTGTGCTCCATACTTTATATGCATTATCTACTTTAATCCCCACCAAATTAATTCCCTAAGGACAGGTTATGTATCAACCTATTTTACCAAGGAGGAAGCTGAGACACAGAGAGGTTAATTCACTTGCCCAAGGTCACACAGCTAGTAGCCAGAATTCAAATGTGAAGGAGCAACAGCATTAACTGGCCCAATTCTTCACCCTTAAAGTCACGGCTTATGCCATATAACTCTTTATTGTTCTACTGTGGGGACAAGAGAGCCGAGGAGTGAGGCTGGGGGACACACTTCACCTCTGATTCTGGGTGTAGACACATGACTTGCTCTGACCAACTGAACTGGGGGGAGCGTAAATGAGTTGTGAGCTCGAGTCATGTATATTCTTGCTTGTGCTCGACTGTGGCCCCAAGAAAAGCACTCCTAGGTTAATCCAGGCCCAAGGCCCCAGTCCTTCCAGCCAAGGCCAGCTAGAGGAACCAACAATCCATGTCCTCCCATCCCGACTTGTGAATAAGCCCAGCCCAAACCAGAAAAACTATCCAGCTGAGTCCAGCCTAAGTCACTGACCTTAGACTCCATAGCCAAATAATTGCTCAGTGTTTCAAGACTGGGGCTGAACTGGGGGAGCAGCATTATGGTGGCAATAGCTAACTGACATTGTCTGACACCAGAGTTATGTTCCAGAACACTGCCAGGTTGCACATATAAAATGTATGGGGGTGAGAGACATCAGATACATGTCCTCCACCCTTTCTTAGGGACCCCAGGCCTGATTCCCAGACTAAGAAAGGAGGGAATTGAGAATTAACGTACCCCCTTCTCAACTCAGACAGTTGCTAACCCACCAACTTCTAGAAAGGCAGGGTTTGGTTCTTGGAAGTTGTAGTGGAGATGCCCCTCTTGGTGGATACTCCAAAAGCCATTGTTAGTCTTCCCTTTTCCAAGGAAAGGCACCTACCACCTATGTGACCTCAGTCAAGTCACTGCCCCTCTCCAGCCTCAGTTTGTTCATCTGTAAAATGGTAAGACAACACCAAAGCCTTAAGGCTGTTTGATGATGCAATGAGTTCCTAAGGCAGGACTATGGTATCCAGTACACAGTAAGTCCTCAATACCTGGTCCTTGCTATTATTACTCATCCTGGGGTCACAGGGCTTAGCAAACCAAAGCGCCTGTGCTGGAGGCAGACAGAAATGAGTTCAGTCCTGCTTTATTCTGGCTGCAGCTTTAACCCAATATCTTTGGCTTGGTTGCTCTGTGCCTCAGTTTCCCTCTCTGCTAAATGTTGGTCACAACTGTTTCCCCAGGGGAGGATACTTGGGGCTAGGGAGGCCCTGAGCACTTCACGAGCGCTCGGTCAGGCAGGAGAACAGCTCTGGTCACTCTTGAGGAATGGGGTACAAGGTTGTGGGGGAGGTGGAAGGGTGTTCTGTGGCCCCAGGAAAGGGTGGCCGGCAGGGCTGCGGGAGGGGCTGGATCGCAAGCGTTAACCCTTCCAGGGCCGCGCCTCTCTCTGCAGTCCAGTCACCGCTCCCAAGGAGGGGGCCTGGGAAGGAACGGGCCTGGATGGAAGACCCACGCATGGCGCGGAGCCCGGTCTGGGATGCGAGGTGGGGGCTCATTGTGTCCTCCGCTCTCCACCTCCCCACAACCGGGGAGACCCCCGGGGCTCAGGCCGTGCTCGCCGCGCGCGGGGGAGGACTGCTGGGGTAGGTGGGGAGATGCTGGAGGGAGGGGCTAGCCGCCCCCCACGCCGCTCACCTGGGCCGGTGGCCGCTGGTGCCACTGTCCCCGCTGCTCGCCGCGCTACCGCCCTCCCTGTCGGTGTCCGCAGCCCGGCCCGGCCCGGCCCGGCCCGGCTCTGCTCGGCCCCGCCGCTCGGCCAGATCCGCATGCGCCGCTGCTGCCGCCGCGCCTCCCCCAGCTCGCGCGGCCGCCGCGCTCGGCGCGCCCCCGGGACCCCCTCCCGGCCGCCGTCCCTCGTCTCCCCAGCGCGCGGTCACACACCGAGTACGGCTATGATACACAGCTGCACTTGCGGGGGCCAGAGGTAGCGTCACGCACAGTCACACACTCCCACGGAGTCACACACCCCCACACTGTCATACACACAGGGGTTCACACACAGCGTCACGAATACCCGCTTCCCCACTCCCATGCAGGGCCGTCGCCTCCTGTAGGGTCACGTGGAGTCAAACATGCAAACTGTCACACGCAGTCACATGCTGACACGGGCTTCCACACTTGGACAGTGCACGACAGCGTCATACGCTGTGACACACTCAAGTAGTGCCCCCACCATCCACGCAGAGTCACACACAAGCACACCTATGTCATGCGCTGTTACACTCCGTGGGGTTACAAAGAGTGTCACACACCCACACATCACAGCTTCAATATCATCCAACTCTGTCACACCCTTTTACACACTCAGCCTGTCACACCCCAGTCACACTCACATGGGGTCACAAATCCTGCACCATCACATACACATCACACATGCGCAAAAGGCCACGAATAGCATCAAAACAACAGTAACACCCATAGCCACACACTCAAGTCATATCACAGTGTCACACTTAGCTGACACACGCAGTGTCACACACCACCCTTGATGGGATCACACACTCCCACATAATCTATATCTCGCACATGTCCCACACTCACACCATATCCCCCAGTGTCACAGCATCACAGACTGACACAGAGTCGCCAACCGTGTCACCAAGGTCACGCAAGAGCAGCCTCAACGATGGTGTCACATGCAGTCTCATCCTGTAACTTGGTGTTCCCCCGCAGATGGCACGTGGAGTTGTCCCTGCGGGGTGCTCACAGTCACCCAGATCACATGGGCACACAGACACAGTTACACAGTGTCACACCCACACACCCACGCTGTCTGCCTCACTTTCTCCCCTTGCAGCTTCCAGGAGATCCAGGGCAGAGTGCGAGTCCCAGGTGGACTTCGAGGCCCTGAGATAAGGGGACTGAGTAGTGGGCGTGGCCCGAGGTGCCCCCGCCCCGGTGGGGGTTGGCGCTGGAGGCGGAGCGCTGGTGACCGTCTCTCCTAACCGGGTTAACCCGGTCCAGCTAGACCGCCAGGTTCAACCACGCCTCCCAGTGGAAGCAGCGGGCGGTGGGCGGTCCTGGAGGTAGGCGGAGCGAGCGCACTCCGGCCCACCCATTTCCTTCTAACTGGAGGCGTGGCCTTGTAGCCCCTCCCCTAGGCCTCAGCCAGGAGGCGAGAGGCGGGCAGAGGCGTGGCTCCGCTGGGAGGCCCCGCCCCGTCCGTCCCGCTAGAGAACCCCCGGGAGGGCGGTCCCGCAGCCAGTCGCTTCCCGCGCGTCCTGCGACTCCGCGGCCTCTGGCCCCCACGACCCAGCAGCATGACCGTCAAGAAGATTGCGATCTTCGGCGCCACCGGCAGGACCGGGCTCACCACCCTGGCGCAGGCGGTGCAAGCAGGCATGAGCTGGGGCGGGTGGGCGATGGCGGGGCTGAGGCTGTTTGGGGCCCTCAGTGCCTTGGTGTGGGGGAACGCGGAGGACAAAGTAGGTGGCAGAAGTGGGCGACGCTATGAGATCCAATTTTATGTGAGCTCAGAGAGTAAGAAATGGCCCTGGGGCTCTCAGGGACTCTGGAGACAAGCCGAAACCCCGGGGCACATAGGGAATGCGGCCGTGGTGGTGCTGCTGCTGGTGCTGCTGCTGGTAGTGGCTGTCAGCTGCACCGTGGGAAGGTTTGCAGAGCCAGGGGTCAGCTTGCTTCCCTCCCTCTACCCCCCCAGCATCGCCCTCTCTTGGTGCGTGTTAAATCCTCACTGCACTGAGACTCGTCTCATCTCACTTGACACATGAAAAACCGCAGCCCCTGAAGAGTCACCAAGTCCAGTGTCAGTCAGTCCGCGGGAAGAGTCAGTGCTGGGATTTGAACCCAGCCCGCGCTCTTTACCACCAAAGTCCACTGGCTCTTGGCTGGGGCAACAAAGCTGGAAGTTGAAAAGGCTCTGGACCAGTAGCAGTGAGCACCTAATGTGGAGGATTACGAGACATGGGTGAACATTTGGGGACACTAGCTCTGGGAAAGTCAATGTGGGTTACAACTTGTTACCCCAGGAAAGATAAGTATCCATAGCATCCTCCACCCCCAAGGTTTAGACTTCAACCCTCAGCAGGGCCTGGGACTCACAGATACAGGGCCCCGCCCTTGTTGGCTTTGGTGACTGAAGATATTGACTATCTGGGCGTCCCAAAAGGGTGGGTCCCACCAGAATCCCACTCTGCTGTCTCCTAGCCCAGTAGTCTGCCCTTTGAGGGATCTACCTGAAGGCCCCCTACTAAGCGCACTGCTCTTCTCATCCCCAAGAACACCGAGTGGGGATCTTCACTTGTGGGGAGAGGAGAAATAAATTTGCTCATAAGCACTTCTGGGGGAGGAAGTAAGAGGGAGAAGTGAGAGTTGCTGAGTCACCCTGAGGATCCAATTCCCTAGTTACCACCTTTCCCTTAGTCCTGAATTCCACTGACTCCCACTTATCTACCCTGCTGGTCACAGACGGAATTGCGCCCCAGGAATTAAGAGTTGGGGCCTTAGAGACCACTGCCTTCTGCTGTGCTTCTAAGAAGCCTTCACAGCTCAGAGCCTCTCTGTCCCCATCAGAAAAAGAAAGAGCTTGAATAATCAGGACTTGTGTTTACTTCCATGATTCTGGCGAGCTAAGACGGGTACGCATTCTGGTGCCAGTGTGTCCACACTCAAGCTCCTGTCCTCTGTCATCTGTGTACCTTGATGTCCGTAAAGTGGGAATCAGGGCCTCCCTGGTGGCATAAGGATTAAGTTGCAGCGCTATGACCACGACCGGCTGAGTTCAGTCCTGGCCAGGGAACTGACCCACATGGCGCAGCAGATTTCTGCCTCCTGCTCTGTCTCTAGTGAATCTTCTCATCACCACTCCTCCCACCAACCTGCACCTCTGGCCTATTCCCTGGTTCTTGTATACCTAAGTAAATAAATCTTTTTATTTTTTAATTTATTTTTTAAAAGATTTATTTATTTATACATACAAGAGCTGGGGTACAGGCCAGAGTCCAGAGGGGTGAGAGGATTCACCAGAGACAGAGTGGGGAGCAGAACAGGCAGACTGACTGAAACACACTGCCGAGGGGGAGCAGCGGGCAAGACAGGAGAGGTCTGCCACGCCATGTGTGTCCCCTCCCTGGCCGGAGGCAGGGATCGAACTCGTGCTGCAGTGACTTTGGTTTGCTTCATAGTGCGTTGCTTAACCCACTGCGCCACCAGGAAGGCCTCTAAATAAATCTTTTTTTAAAAAAAAGTCACAGTCAACTCCCATATAGAACCAGGTACTCCCCTAAACTTTGCATTTGTTTGTTTTAATTTTAGTCTTGCAGGGTTTTTGAATTTTTAAGTTTGTTTTTAATTGTAGTTTTATAACAGCCTTATTAAAATATAATTCACAGGGGCTCTTTGGTGGTGCAGTGGGTTAAGCAACGCACTATGAAGCAAACCGCAACCACTGCAGCAGGCCAGGGAGGGGACCCACATGGAGAAGCAGACCTCTCCCTAGGCAGTGTGTTTCAGTCAGTCTTCCTGTTCTGCTCCTCACTTTGTCTGGTGAATCCTCTCACCGCCCTGAACTCTGGTCTGTACCCCAGCTCTTGTATGTATAAATAAATAAATCTTTTAAAAATATATATATAATTCACATTCCATACAGTCCACCATTTCAAGCGTATGGTTCAGTGGATCTTAAACTATCTAGAGAGTAGTACAAACATCATCCAATCAGTTTGGAATATTTTCATCTCCCTCAAAGAGAAACTTCTAGGGCCTCCCTGGTGGCGCAGTGGGTTAAGCAACGCACTATGAAGCAAACCACAGCCACTGCAGCACGAGTTCGATCCCTGCCGCAGGCCAGGGAGGAGACCCACATGGCGCAGCAGACCTCTCCTGCTGTGCCCGCTGCTCCCCTCAGCAGTGTACTTCAGCGGATCTGTCTGTTCTGCTCCCTGCTTTCTGTGGTGAATCCTCTCACCCCCCCACACTTCTGGCCTGTACCCCCAGTGCTTGTGTGCATAAATAAATAAATCTTTAAAAAAAAAGAGAGAGAAACTTCTAGAAGTCACCCCATTTCATGTTCCTGCCAACCCCTTCCCCACCCCCTTAGGCAACCACTGATATGTACTTCTACTAGCATGGATTTGCCTTTTCTGGATATTTCATGTAAATGGAGTCATTCAATATGTCTTTCTTTGTGTTGTTGTGTTTTTTTTTAATATTTAATGTCTCAGAAAGGCTATTGTGTTGGTTTGTTTTAAAGAGTTATTTATTTATGCACACAAGAACTAAGGTACAGGCCAGAAGTGTGGAGGGTGAGAGGATCCACCTGAGACAGTGGGCAGTAGAACAGGCAGATCTACTGAAATCTACTGCTGAGGGGAGCAGCGGGCAAGACAGGAGAGGACTGCTGCAATGTGTGGGTCACCTCCCTGGCTGGGGATCGAACTCATGCTGCAGTGATTGGCAATACTTTGATAGTGCTGAGACTTTAACCCTGAGCCACCAAGAAGGCTGCATTATATATTGTTCTTTGTAATTGGCTTCTTTCGCCAAACAGAAAAGCATTTTTTCAAGATTCATCTTTGTTGTAGTATGTACCATGTTATTTTTTTATTATTATAAATACCATTACATTTAATGAACATACTGCCTTTGATTTATCCATTCATCAAATGATGAACATTTGAATTATTTCCATCTTTTCCATTATTATGAATACTGCCTCTATGAACACGTGTGAACATGTTTTCATTTATGTCAAGCATGTACCCAGGAGTAGAATTGCTGACTCATGTGGTCACTGTATGTTAAACCTTTTGAGGAACTGCCACTGTTTTCCAAAGCAGCTGAGTCATCCAACCTTCCCAGCAACAGTGTATAAAGATTCCAGTTTTCCCCACATGCACATCAACATTTATTGTCCATCTTTTTTACTATGTCTTCCTTAGTGGCCATGAAATGGTACTTCACTGTGGTTTTAATTTGCATCTCCCTGATACATAACGATACTGAGCATCTTTTCATGTGATTATTGGCCATTTGTATATTTTCTTTGGGGAAATGTCTATTCAGACTATTTTTTAATTGACTTAGTCATCTTTTTATGATTGAGTTATAGGAATTCTTTCTATATTCTAAATACAGGTCTGCAAGAATTTCCTCTCATTCTGAGGTTTGCCTTTTTACTTTCTTGATGGTGTTCTTGGAAGTACAAAAGTTTTACATTTTGAAAATACTTAGTCTTTGTATTTTTTCTTTTGTTGTTCATGTGTGTTTGGTGTCATAGCTAGCAAACCAAAAATGATAGACTTATGACTATGTTTTCTTCTAGGAGTTTTATGGTTTTATCTCTTACATCAGTTCTTTGGTCATTTTTTTTTAAAGATTTATTTATTTATGCATAGAAGAACTGGGGTACAGGCCAGAGGTGTGGGGGGTGAGAGGATTCACCACAGACAGAGCGGGGAGCAGAATAGGCAGATCAACAGAAGTACACTGCTGAGGGGAGCAGCGGGCACAGCAGGAGAGGTCTGCTGCACCATGTGGGTCCCACCCCTGGCCGGCAGCAGGGATCGAACTCGTGCTGCAGCGGTCGCGGTTTGCCTCATAGTGCGTTGCTTAACCCACTGCGCCACCAGGGAGCCCCCAGTTCTTTGGTCATTTTGAGTTAATTTCTTTTATATGATGTGAGGTAGGGATCCAACTTCAGTATTTTACATATAGATATCCAGTTGTCCCAGCACCATTTATTCAAAAGACTGTTCTTTGCCCTACTGAATTGTCTTGTCACTTTGTTCAAAAATCAACTGATTACATTAAATTGATAGACAAATTATTTAACCCTACAACCCTAGAAGGTGGCAATGTGTCACTTTACAAGTGAATTCCCTATGACTTACAGAAGTTAAGTGACTTACCCAGTGTCCTACAGCTACCTAGTGGTAGGGATAGAATTCAAATCCAGGGTCTCTTTGAGGAGTAGATGACTAATAATATTTAATAAATAGTAAGTAAGTTAGGCAAGGCACTTAACACCTGATAAATATTATGTGCTCTTTAAAAAATATTTATTGTAATGACTTTTTTTAATACTCCCAGAATGTAAAAGTCTGCCATCATTTGTTTTTGAAATTGATGATAGCATAGCTATCAAGAGAAATGGAACAATTTTATTATTTTTCTTTTGCTATAATCGTGCTCAGAATAATAGATTAATCTGATAGCTGCCAGTGTTGACCAATATCAGATTTCGTTGTTAGTATCACAGCTTTTTATGTGTCTGTGTGTGAGTTCAATTCTTTGCTCTCAGTATTCCTTGGACAAGTCATATTGTCCTTAATTTGGCCTCTCAGGTAGGGTTCAGCTTTCTAGTGACCTTGTGTCTTTTCAACAAGGCCCCATTGTTATTTTTTTCTTTTTTTAAAGAATCTATTTATTTATGCATCCAAGAGCTGGGGTACAGGACAGAGGCACAGGGGTGAGAGTATTCACCAGAGTGGGGAGCAAAACAGGCAGATTGACTGAAATATACCGCTGAGGGAGCAGTGGTCAAGACAGGAGAAGTCCCTGTGCCATGTGGGTCCCTTCCCTGGCCTGGGATTGAACTCGCGCTGCAGTGGCTGTGGCTGCTCCACAGCATGGCTGGCTGTCAACCCGCTGCGCCACTAGAGAGGCCCAGGCCCCATCCTTCTTTACGCACTACCCTACTAGCCGGCAAGAAAACATGTTTTAGACTCAGCCTGTCCTTCCTTGCCCCAGCCTAGCAATCTGCCTTCATTTTTTTTTTTTAAGATTTTATTTTACTTATACAAGAACTGGGGTACAAACCAGAGGTGTGGGTGGGGGGTGTGTGTGTGAAAGAATTTACTAGAGACAGAGTGGGGAACAGAACAGGCAGATAGACTGAAATCCACTGCTGAGGGGAGCAGCGGGCAAGGCAGGAGAGGTCTGTTGCACTGTGTGGGTCCACTCCCTGGCTGGGAACTGAACTTGTGCTGCAGTGGCTGTGGATGCAGGCAGTGTCTCCCTGGTGGCGTAAGGGGTTAAGCACCTCACTGTGAGGCATCCCCAGCCAGGTTGAGGACCCACATGGCACAGCAGACCTCTCCTGCCTCGCCAGCTGCTCCCCTCAGCAGTGTTTTTCAGTAGATCCACCTGTTCTGCTCCCCACTCTGTCTCTGGTGAATCCTCTCACCACCACACCTCTGGCCTGCACCCCAACTCTTGTATACACAGATAATAAATCTTTTTTAAAAAACAATAAATAAATAAAACAAAGATAGAAGTATGTTAGTTGTGAGCTTTAAAAAAACTGGGGGTTGACAAGGTTATACAAAATTCTTTTGGTAGGGGACATACCGAAATGATATCCAAACTTTTAGCAACCTCTGGGCCACTTGGGAAGTAAGGCTGAGGCTAGGATGCGGGATCAGTGCCAGGACTGGACAAACTTTGAGCAACTCCTGTCCTCTTCTCCAGCACCATGCGGGGGGCACAGCCCTACCCGGTGCCAGCTATTAACCCGTTCGTGACTGGAGGGCGAGAGAACTGGAAGGGTGAGGGGAAGGAGAGCAGGAAGCCCTTGGAGGTGTCCATAAAGACTATTTATGGCCTGGCTGAGAGTATGGCCCTGTGCCCATGGCATGAAGGGATAGCCTGGCATGGTATTACTGAATATCAGCTATGGGGATCAAATATTAGAAGACCAGAGCCTCAGGACAGAGGACCTGGGAGATAGATTTGGGGGTTCATATTGCCCTCCAGGACTTCACCTGTGAGGTTGGGGGTCCCAGCACAAAAACCCACTGACCTGCCTCTCTGCCCCTTTTGGACCACAGGTTATGAAGTGACAGTGCTGGTGCGGGATGCGTCCAGGCTGCCCGCAGAGGGGCCCCAGCCAGCCCACGTGGTTGTGGGGGACGTCCGGCAGGCGGCCGATGTGGACAAGACCGTGGCTGGGCAGGACGCCGTCATCGTGCTGCTGGGCACCGGCACTGACCTCAGTACTGAGCCGCCCCTCTGCCCACGACCCCCCCCTGCACCTCGGCCCCCAGCACCACCCCCGCCCCCAGCCCCACCCCTGCCGCCACCGCCACCGCCACCATCCAGTGACAGCCACTCTCTGTCCCCTCTAAGGTCCTACCACAGTGATGTCCGAGGGTGCCCGGAACATTGTGGCAGCAATGAAGGCCCATGGCGTGGACAAGGTCGTGGCCTGCACCTCGGGTGGGTGGCGGGGCCAGAGAGGGGGGCGCCAGTGAGGGAGGCTTCCAAATAGGAAGCCCAAGGGCCTGTGCAGGGTCGCATTGGAGCCAGCCCCAGGCCCTCTGCACTTACCGAGTATGGACTGCACATGCCTGACCCTGCTGGGTGAGGCTGGGGACACAGCTGTTATCGATACGGCCCTGGGGGCTACACTCCCTGGTGGGAGGAAAGTGGTGGGCAGAGGCATCGTCAAAGAGTGACAGGCTGGAGTGACCAGACCAGGGGCTGCACAGGCAGAGGGGTCAGGGTTGGAGGGCCAGCCAGACTGTTGCTCTGAAAAATCCAGAAGAAGGCTACAGGGTGTCTAGCAGAGTTGTTCACCTGACCAGTGTCCATTGAGAATTTCCTGTGTACTCAGCACCACTTAGCGCCCTGGGCATGATGCCCTTTCTTTACAAAACTCGTCCATGTACTCTTACTGGTGGTAGCACGTAGTAGGTGCTCACTAAACAAAGGCTGTTGCTGTCGCCCTTGTATAGCTGAGGGGATAAAGGCACTTGGAGGCCCATTGGCGTCTCTGAGTTCATACAGCTGTGATGGCGAGACGGGGCTGTCGGAACAGACTGTCTGCCCCTGAGGTCTCACCTCCAAGTCTCATCACACCAGTTGCCTCCCCATAGAGGGAGGTGATGCGAGGGAGGCCTGCTTGATGAGAGCAGAGGTTGCCACTTCATGCTGTGGGATCCGCAGATGCAAAGGCTCTGAGGGCGTGAGCTGGAGCAGAGCAAGAAAAGAGGGTGTTAGGCAGCTACGTGGGAGGGCTGACGGGACCCTCACGGGGACTTGGCTTTGACCCTGAGCAAGAAGGAGACCCCGATGAGCTCTGAACCTGCCGTTTCACAGGGCCCCACGTCTGTGTGATCAGGGTAGGGACAAGGAGATGAGGGAGGAGGCTAACTGCCCTGGTCCAGATGGAGGTGCCAGTGGACGGGTGGGGTGAGAAATGCTCCGTCCCATGGGAGACAGGAGGCTAGGAAGACCCCCACATTTGTCCGGGAGCAACTGAAAGGCAGTGATGAGCCCCTGCTGGGTTTTGTCCTGGCACAAGATTGGCAAGCAGCAGGCCCAACCAGACTGTCCTCAGGCCAGGACCAACCTTGCCCTGTGTCCTCTCAGCCTTCCTGCTGTGGGATCCGGCCAAGGTGCCCCCAAGACTGCAGGATGTGACGGATGACCACATCCGGATGCACAAGGTACTGCAGGAGTCAGGCCTGAAGTACGTGGCCGTGATGCCCCCACACATAGGTAAGTAGGGCAGGGCTCGGCAGCGCCCCACCTGCCCTCTGGGGGGGGGTGCAGCCTGGTGTACTTCTCCCCCAGGCAATCCCTGGCCAGCCTTGCTCACGCACACTCTTTGATTCCTCTTTCCCTGCTTCATTGCGCCTCCTTTTTAACTTTTGGTTTGCTTCTCTGGTGAACAAATGACATAAAATTTAGACATGTTAAACAATAGCGCTCAGCTGCCTCCCTCCTGGGAGCTCACTATTCAGTGGGTGCTTCCTTTTTGGGGTTCTCAACACATGGTGACTGATGGCTCAATAGCTGGTTTAAAAAATTTTTTTTGTTTTAAAGATTTATTTATTTATGCACACAAGCACTGGGGTACAGGCCAGAAGTGCGGGGAGGTGAGAGAATCCACCAGACAGAGTGAGGAGCAGAACAAACAGGCAGATGGACTGAAACACACTGCTGAGGGGAGCAGTGGGTGAGGCAGGAGAGGTCTGCTGCGCCATTGAGTCCCCTCCCTGGCTGGTGGCAGGGATCGAACTCGTCCCGCAGTGACTGCTGTTTGCTTCATTGTGCGTTGCTTAACCCACTGCGCCACCAGGGAGGCCCCAATAGCTGCTTTTATTCCTTTTTTTTTTTTTTTAACAACCAAATTGGTTTTTTTCTTTTAAAAATTTTTAAAATTTATTTATGCACACAAGAACTCGGGTGTAGGCCAGAGGTGTCGGGGGTGAGAGAATGCACCAGGAGACAGAGTGGGGAGCAGAACAGGAAGATTGACTAAAGTACACTGCTGAGGGGAGCAGGGGGCGAGGCAGGAGAGGTCTGCTGCGCCATGTGGGTCCCTTCCCCAGCCGGTGGCAGGGATTGAGCTCACACTGCAGTGGCTACAGTTTGCTTCATAGTGCATTGTTTAACCCACTGTGCTACCAGGGAGGCCCTTAAGGGTTTTTTTCAGTGAGTGAAATAAGGGGTCTAGACTCAGCCCCTGCACACAGGAAGGGCTCCATACATCACTGGCTCTTCTGCCATCTCAGCCGGGCACACTCAGAGCCCGGGGCCTGGTTGTGAAGTAATCACATGTCAGAGGGGAAAGGACTTAACTTGGTCTTTACCTTGCAGGGGATCAGCCACTGACTGGAGCCTACACAGTGACCCTGGATGGACGAGGGCCTTCGAGAGTCATCTCCAAACACGACCTAGGCAACTTCATGCTGCGCTGCCTCACCACGGATGAGTATGACGGGCACAGCACTTACCCCTCCCACCAGTATGAATAGGGCTCTGGCCTCTCCTGGGAAATGGAGAACAAAGGAATGGAGCAATAAATCTTGAGCCAAAAGCTTCAAATTATTCTAGAAGCTCAAGCTCTGGGACTCTTCTTTCTTTCTGCCCATGTCTGCTTTGGTGTAAGTTTCCTGATCACTCATTCATTCACTTCCCAGTTCCTATTCTGTGCCCGGAGGGGCAGCGAGCACCTGGGTGATCATGGGAGCTGTGAACTTTGCTTTCATGGATCTCACAGCCCAGAGCGGGAAGACAGCCCTGCCCCGCCAGTGATGACCCAAAGGACTAGGGCTCTGAGGGACACAGCACAGAGGACTGTGGGATGGATTCCTGGGGTGCCTCTGATGCAGTTGAGCAAATAAGGTCTTGTGGGGTGTCCCACTTGAAACCTGGTTTGGTAGCAGTGAGCTACGAGAAGTTTCGAAGGCAGGATGGCATTCTGGGCAGGAGACTGGAGAGCACACAGCTCCTTTAAAGAAGTAAGACCCATTCGCTACTCATTAATACCTTTCTTGGAGGTAAGGAGTGGTCAGGCCCCAGAGGCCCTCCGTGGATGCTAAATTGTTCAGAATCGTTAGTAAAAAAGTTTGAGTTTTATGAAGTTTTATGCAAGGAGTGGAGCAGGGGAGCGGTGGGGAAAGGCATTGGCAGGTTTGTGTTTTATAGCTTTCCTTGGTGACCTGATGAAGGTGGATTGGAGGGGAGTCCAGAAACCCAGGGGGAGCAAAGCAGAGGCCTTGAGCAGGGGAAGAAAAAGGGTCTGGAGTCTGAGTGGACAGTCCATAGGGGGGAGGGAGGGAGGGGAGACATCAGGAAGAAGTGTAGGCCTGTATGTAACCTGGGGGTGGGGGTACTGGGCCACCCTGAGTTGGGGCAGGTTTGGGAGGGGGAAGGAGACTTACCCCTTCCTTGCCGATTCCCCTGCCTAGTTCCCTAGAGACACCTGTTCCTGAGTGAGCCACTCCCACTCACCTACCTCCAGCCCACACTCCCCCATAACAAACCCCCCCCCCAGTACCGGAAGTACTACTGCTTCTGCAAATAGTGGATAACTGTTGACAAATTCCAACCTGTGAGAACTGGTCTGAAGCATCTTAAACCTCCCCACCCAGGGGCAGACTGGAGAAAACTGCCTTCTCCTCCCCTTTTGGAAAACGGTGGGAGGTGGGGGGTGAGGGGAGGCACTACTGATTCAGGCCACGAGAATCCAGCGCTGTTTATTTCTGCCTATCTTTTTGCCACACCGGAGCCTTTAACAAGCTCAGGGGTGCCTGCTTTGTGTCCAGCCTGTGTAGCCGATGCTTCTGACTAGGCAGTAGGTAACAGAGAGAGCCCCGGTTCTTGTCCTAGGCGACCCACATCCAGACAATGGAGGAGGCTCAGGCAGAGCTGCGATTCTAGGAGGCAAACACATGACCCCATAGGAGCACAGAAAACGTTCTAACCCACCCCGGGAGGGCTGCTGAAAGGAGAAAATCGTTTAGGTGAATTCTGATGAGAGACAGCCAGGGAACTGAAGGTTTATTTTTCCGGATGAGGAAACAGGTTTAAAAATTCAGAGACCTCTTATTCTCATCTAGAATACTAGCCCCATACCTGGTATTGTAGCCACTGGAGATGAGATACAGAAGAAAACCCACAAAATCTGCGCTTGGGATGCAGAAGGCACTTGAAACCATTTTAGACAAACAACATGAGTGAGTAAGACGGGATCTTGGAGCGCAAGGAGGTCCTTGAAGCACTTTGTATCAAACGGAGTTTAAACTTTGTAACCCAGGCCAGGGCAGTGGGAAGCTGTGAGTTTCCAGCAGCGGAGGTGCCATCTCAAGAGAAGAACGATGGAACGTCAGAAAGATGCAGGAGGGACCACCAGAGGCCACACTGAAGAAAATACCCAGGGGATTAACAAGGGAGGGGGGGGGCGACACCGGGTACCGGGGCTAGGGGCCGGACGGTTTGCGGGGGGATCTGGCAGAGAAGGGGCGGGACCGCGATCGCCCAGGCAACATAAACTGTGCCAAACTATTGGCTGGTGTTAAGCTGCGTCATCCTCCTCCGCTCCGCCGCTTCCACCTCGCGGAGCCCAGGGGCGCGGCCTCCCGGAGTTGCTGGGTCCCGCCCGCCTGGAAAACGTGCTAGCCAGTCTTTCTCTCCGACGAGCTCCAGACCCGACATAAAGGGATCGCGGAGAGCAATGCTGACAATCTCGGAGCGAGGACAGTAGCTGAGCTGAAGGATACAGTTTGAGACCCCCGTTACCCTCCACCCTAAAGACGTGGCTCCGTCCCCGACGAGTCGGAATCCTTTAAAAGGTCTTGGGCGCTAGGGAGGGGCAGGGCGGGTCGGGCGTCTCCTGGCGACTGGCCGTGGCTCCGCCCAGCCAACCCGCTCCCCGCGGCGGGCAGAATTACAGCCAATCGCGGCTCGCGGTTCGGCTCCGGGGCGGAGCTGGGTGGCCAGAGGCCAGACAGAGAGGCCCCGGGAGGCGAGCGAGGCTCCTACCCGGCACTGAAGGCTGGCAAGGCTGTGCGGGCTTCAGGAGGTGGTCACTGCGAACCTGGCAGCTGAGGTGAGGAGTGGTTGCCCAGGTCTGCCTGCCTGGGGTTGAGGGAGGTGGAGGCGCGACCCGGAGAGTTGCGGAGGCGGGGTCTCAGCCGGCGGGAGGGAGAGCCGCAGTTTAAGGGTGATAGGGTAGGGTTTTGGGGGGCCGGAGACGGCGTTAGAGATCCTGGACGGAGGGAGGATAAGTTGTTGGGACAGGATATTCAAGTGGAGGGAGTTTAAAACTGGGACTCTGGGGGGCGGAGGTTGAAGAAGTGAGGTAAGCAGGGGAGTAACTTTTGGGGCAGGGAATCCGGAGATAAGGACAGTTTGGGACGCCGGATTGGGTTGAGTTCATGGCTCTAGTCTTCTGGGAAAGGTGTGAGGGGTTGGGGCTGGATTTCCGGGCCTCTGGAGAAGCGAGAGGACTTGGGGCAAGGATCTTGGTCTCCAGACTCAGTGGCGGGGAGCGGATGCTGGGGAGAGTTGCAGTGTTCAGATCTTGGAGTCGGAGGGGGCAGTTTGGAGGTGAAGGCGTTTGAGAGACAGGAGAATAAGGGAAAGTTGACGAGGTTAAGGTCTCGAAATTGAGATGCCTAGTCTCCCGAGCGGAGTGGGGTGGAGAACGTACGTAGTCTTTGAGCGATGTGTTGGGGCGTGGGTCTCTGCACCCGAGAGCAGTTTGGAGAAAGAATCGGGACCTTTTAAGTCCAAAGGGCTGGGAGAAAGCAGTTTTGGAGCTGGATCCTAGGGTGGGGGAGGGGTGTTCCGGGCGGGGAGCTCAGACCCGCCGCCCTGGAGGCAGCGGAGGGCGGGGCTGGCAGGCGCCCGGCAGCTGGACGTCCGGGTTCCCTTCCCCCACCCACCCCGGGACCCGTGCGCATGCTCCGAATGAGGGCGGGGAAGGTTTGTCCCTGTGGCCGGCGGAGCCCTCTGGGGATTGTAGTGCGTACGGAACCTCAGTGCCTGTGCCTAGAGGCTATTGGCCCACCTTTCCCAGAAGGCCCTGAGCCAAATTGGGCGTGCCTACATGCCGAGGAGCGAGCGGAAGGCGGGGCCCGTAGACTGTCGAGGTCTGATTGGCTCGGTTTGTAGGGGCGGGGCTTGCCTTCAGTCGAGTTCTAGCTGGTTTTCCTTTGGGGCACGCTTTGGGAGAAACAGGAGGCGGGGTCGAAGGGGTTGAGCGAGGCTCCTTCTCAGCTTTTGATATGCTCCAGGTCGGTTACACAGAGACCTCGGACTGAAATACCCTCCCTGCTTAAGAAGAGTCTTGACAAATAGGTGTCCTAACAGGGCCCAGGTAGCACTTAATACTGAACGAGTAAATCAGCGGCTAACTCTTGTCCATTAAGCGTTTCCTATACTGTGGGATCTGTGCTTATTACATACAGGATCTTCTTGACAGTGCGGTGATCATGTTAACAATCCCCATTTTACAGATGAGGAAACTGAGGCCCGGAGAGGTGATGTTACATCACTTCCCAAGATTACACAGCTGAGCAATGTCAGAGACAGAATTCAAATCCAGAGATCCTACCACCAGCCCAGCTCTCTGTACTTCACACCTGTCTTGTGTAACTCTTTCGAAGAAAAGTGTTGTGGAAAGTAGTTTTAACACTCAGAGGGACCTGAGTTGGGACCTTTATCCTAACTTGGGATCAGTCTCAATGAGGTAAATTCACTGTTCAAGGCCACACAGGCAAGTAAGTGGGATTCAAACCCAGCTTTTTAAATCCAGATCTTGATTTCTTAGTCACATGTTTACTCTCCTTAGCCTTGTGGGATTCATTCTGTCATCACTTTAAGATGAGGAAACTGAGGTTCAGATCATTAAAATCAACGGCCACCATACGGGAAATTTGGGGTTTGAATTGGCCGAGCTGTGTCTCACTTTCCTGTGTTCATTCCACAGGGCACCATGGTCGGGGGCTTGAAGAGGAAGCACTCAGATTTGGAAGCAGAAGAGGAAGATGAGAGGTGGGACTGGGGTCCTGCAGGCCTTCGGAGCTACCAGCAAGCCCTGCTTCGAATCTCCCTAGACAAAGTCCAGCGCAGCCTGGGCCCGCGCGCACCCAGCCTCCGCAGGCACGTCCTCATCCACAGCACCCTCCAGCAACTCCAGGCCTGCTCTGCCTGGCTCCTACGCCTGCCTTGCCTCCCGAGCCCCTCTTCTTGGGTGAGGAGGGCTTCTCCCTGTCTGCCACGATCGGCTCTATTCTCCGGGAGCTGGAGACCTCCATGGACGAAACCGAGCCCCCTCAGAATCCAATGGCTCCCCCAGCACCCCAGAATGAAGTGCTGCCCCAGCCTGACCCGGTATTCTTAGAAGCCCTGAGCTCCCGCTACCTGGGGGACTCTGGTCTGGATGACTTCTTTCTGGACATTGATACATCTGCGGTGGAGAAGGAGCCAACTCTGGCCCCGCAGGAGCCTCCACACAACCTCTTCTGTACCCCAGGATCCTGGGAGTGGAATGAACTAGATCACATCATGGAAATCATTCTGGGATCCTAAAAGTTTGGTGAGGGGTTCCTTCCTCATCCCAGCCTTGGCGGGGTTGGATCCCTGGATGTGATTCTGTGTTTTAGTGGGGGCTCCAAGCACTGACCACAGCTCCTCGCCTCCCATTTCAGGGTTCCGCAAACTGTCTTGCATGTGTGTGTGTGTCTAGTTACCCCAGCCTTCTGTGAAGGTGGGTCTTCTTTTCCTGAATTAATTTATCTGCTCCAAATGCCTTAATAAGACTGTCTCTGGGAATCTCATTTCCCACTTCCACATTTCTTCTGCCTTCCCCACCAGTTCCTTCCTACTCCCCTTTTGACCACTGGGGCCTCAGGGAAGATAAAGCTGGGCCCGTGTAGGGATGACAGGGATGTGCTGACTGTTGCTATGGAAACCCAGACTCTGCCTCTGGCACCTGGAGGGAGTGAGAGGGTCTGGCCTCCTCCCCCAGGATGACCCTCACCTCCGTGGCTGGACCCCAGTCCCAGCAGCCTCCTGATTCATAACCAGGCCGGACCACGTGCAATAGGGTGGGAACCAAACTGCCCCACGCCGCATTATTTAAAAGAAAGGCGGGTTTTATGGTGGGGTGAGTTTTGTTTTTGTTTTTTGATTGTTTGTAATTTTTTCTAATAAAAGTATTTTGGAAGGGGTGGTGTTGCCTGAAGTACCTAAATTTCACTGGGTCAGTGGGGAAGATCTGGAAAGTTCCGTTCCCTTCCCTGCCAAAGCTGGAGCAGGTATATCATTAAACATAAAACATTGAGCACTTGTTAAGAGCCCTGCTCTACCCACTTTATTTGAATTAAATCATGTAATGTTCCTGATTATATAGAAGTAGATACTGTTAGCACATTTCACAAAGGAGGAGCCTGAGGCTTACGGAAAAGCCAAATCATTTGCTCATAGTCATACAGCAAGGAAGAGAAGACCAAGGAGTTGGGCTCAAGACATCTGCCTCCAGAGCCTTGTTTTTACCTATTGTGTTTGCTGCTACATGTTGTTTAGATTCCCAGGTCACATGGGGACACACAGGAACGAGAAGGTGAGTCACGTGAATTGACGTGGGTCAAAATATAGGACTTGGACTTAAAAGTAAATTCATTATATGCAATGTGAGGCTTATGGGGAAAGGGAAAGCCCAGGGACCCCCAACCTCAGTACTAAAAAATTTTTCTAGGAGACAGCAGGCTAGGAAGCAAGTCAGCTAAAGTTACAGTGCTAAGGATGGGTTCGTTTGGGAGGTGCAAGTCCAGACTGGTGAGTACGAAGAGGGCAGGAGAAGGGAGTCCAAGGGAGATGCAGTGTGACTTGTGCTGTGCCTCCACAAAGATGAAAATCGCAGGTAAGTTTACATTAGGAACTTTCCTGCAAGGGTTACAAAGGGAAACCACACCTGAGCATAATCCTCAGACAAGAAAAGGAGGGGGTTTTGCTGATGCTTTCTGGCTCAAAGTCAGATTCTCACCCTGAGAAGGGCATTTGTGTCTAACTCTGAAAGCAGTGGATGTAACTTGCACAGGTGAGTGCCAGTCCAGGAGGCGGAGTAGTGCAGGGGGTCTCAGCACAGATACGTCTCAATAGCCATGTCCATTGGACCGTGTTTTTCTCCCACTTAAAATTTTCAGTAATTTTTATTCTCACACAGAATAAAGCTCCAGTTTCACCCAGGTCTGTACAATCTTGCTCTTCACTTCCCCAGTTGAATCTCCCACTCTCTTCCCTCACTCAATTCCAGTCACACTGGTCTTTGGCCCCTGGTTCATTCCCCAGGGCCTTTGCACTTACTGTTAACCGCCCAGAGGATACTTCCTCCCAAACCCCCTCCCCCATAGCTTCCCCAATCCAAATCCACCTCACAGGTCTTCCCTGTCCTTCCAAGCTGTACCATCAACCATCCATCACAGTCCATTTGGTTTTCTTTGTAGCACCTATCCAATCTCAAGATACAACTAATTACGGTTCTCATCATTGTCACTGGGAACGCTGATGAGGGGCTGTGGGGTCCAGCTGTATCCCCCAGGCATAGAACCATGCTTGGCACAAGTAGGCCCTCAAAAATGGCACTTCCCAAGCAACCCTCCCTCCCTGAAATCATCTCCCCCACACCTCTTCACTATGACACTATTCTCTGCTGTTCCTCAAACACATTTCCATGTGCCCACCTTAAGATTTGAGTAATAACATTCATCAGCCTCCCTGGCCAAGGATGCCAATAGCTGCTCAGCTTTACTGAGTGCCTAGTGTGGGCCAAGCACATGAATAAAAACGGCGCCTGCTCTCATAAAGCGTCACAGTGGAGGAAGGCTGAAATAAGCACTCAAAAATTAGTAAAATGTCGTCTCGCGTGGCGATGAATGCTGTGAAGTAAAAGAAAGCAGATGCTTTTTTTGGATGCTATTTAGATGGGATGACCAGAGAAGTCTTCACTGACAAGTGACATCTGAATAGAGACCTGAAGAAGGGGTACATGAGCCTCCTGAATCTGGGGCAGGGAATGAAGGCCCTGAGGTCAGAGCAAGATGGGGTGTTAGGCCTGCGAGGTGGTCTTTGTGGCTGGAGCAAAGTCAGCAAGGCCAACAGAATTAGGAGAAGAGGTGAAAGAGATCAGGGGGGCAAATCATGAGGATGGTGTGGGAATCCCAAGGGAAGACTTGAACTTTACTCTGAGGTGGATTGCCACTTTATACCGGAGAGATATATACCGTATATATACGTTTTAATAGGCGCTCTTTAAAAAGTTCTTTCTGAAGCTGGCCAACCCGCAGGGCTCCCGGCTGGCCTCAGAGGCCCAGAGAGGCCCAAAGCTGTAACCCTGAAAGGTAACCGAGTACAGAGGAACCCTAGTAGTTTGTAGTTTGTCAGTATCACAGCCAGGCCTGTGTGAGCAGCAACCCTGTTACAGGGCAACCCTAATATAAAATAGGTTCCCCTCACTGGGTTTTTTACCTGCCGCTTAGATTTAAAAAGTCCCAACTCCAGGTACACGTGGCAAAAGTTATCAACACGTTTTATTTTATGAAAGAAGGGGATTAAAATAGTAATAATAATAATAATACCAAAGGAAAAAGAGAGGGCTACAAATCCACTAATACCCTACCAGATTTAAGCAATGGTGCGTTGAGAGCTGGCTCCGAGTTGAATGAGATGGCTCCAAAGGAAGAGAGATGTTTCCCGAAGGAAGGGGTCTGACTCCTCAGTAAGAGAGAGACCCCAGGGCCTCCCTGGTGGCGCAGTGGGTTAAGCAACACACTATGAAGCAGACCACAGCCACTACAGCACGAGTTCGATCCCTGCTGCCGGCCAGGGAGGGGACCCACATGGCGTGGCAGACCTCTTCTGCTATGCCCGCTGCTCCCCTCAGCAATGTACTTCCGTTGATCTGCCTGTTCTGCTCCCTGCTTTCTGTGGTGAATCCTCTCACCCCCCCACACCTCTGGCCTGTACCCCAGTGCTTGTGTGCATAAATAAATAAATCTTTAAAAAAAAAAAAAAAGAGAGAGACCCCAAGGCTCACCTCTGGTTTTACAGCCAGCCTCACTGCTTAACTCCACCCTCAGGTCCCAGTGATCCACTCTTCGATAATCATTTTATTGGATTTGTGGTTTTGGAACACTGATGGTCTGGAGTGGGGGTTGGAGTCCACACACCCATAATCCATTTAGGACTACCTTTCCCCCTAACAACCCCACTCTCCAGGTGGACAAACTGAGGTTCGGAGAGGCCTAGCTCCCGCCTCCTTAAAGAACTGGCTAGAGAAGTGGAAAGGCTGGCCCTGCAAAGGGAACCAGATCCTAGAGGGCAGAGTCCACCTTCTCGAACCTGCCCTCCCCCGCCGTGGAGGATGGGCCGCGGCCATCTGGGGGCGTGGCCTGCAGTCTGGACCCGCCCGCCCTTCTGCCCTCCCGCCTGCCTTCCCTCAGCCCTGAACTGGCCAGCAGGCGCTTACCGGGCCCGCAGGCTGCCGAGGCCCAGAGCCGTAGCCCGCCCGGCGCCTCCTCCCTCCCTCGGGGCTGGGTGGGGCGGCCGGCCAGGGCGGGGCGTTCCGCCTCAACCCCCTCCTTCCCTTGCTGGCTGAGGCGCCTCCTCGAGCCTGCCGGGCCTGGTAGCTTCGTTTCTAGTTTCATTTCACAAGCCCGGGTCTCTCTTCTCTCCCTTCCCCCCAGCCCTTTGAATACTTGGCTTCTTCACTTTTTGTTCTCAGACCCAATGTCTCCTCCTCGGGGAGGTACTCCTGGACCCACAGGCACACCTCTCCAGGCCCCTTTTTTATGCTGTCCTATTTGTTTTCTTCAAGTCACTGCCCAGAAGCAGAAACCATCTTCGTTTATTCATGCTCAGCATTTTTCTCATCCCTCTCGGAATAAAAAAGTCCATAAAATGTTCTAAACGACCTAAAGGTGACGCCGTCCTCCCTGGCAGTCTACAGTCCAGCTACAATGGGCTTGCTACCCGGCAGACAGCGAGCACATTCCCACCTCAGGGCCTTTGCACAGGCCCTTCCCTCAGGTTGGCGCTCTCTTCCTCCAGCGCATTACTGCCTCTCTCAGGTTTCTAACCAATGACCTCTGCGGAGACCCTTCCACCACCAGCAGAGTCCTTTCTGCCCTGTACACCCTCTCATTACTCTTTTTTTTTTTTAAGGTTTATTTATTTATGCATACAAGAGCTGGGGTACAGGCCAGAGTCACAGGAGGTGAGAGGATTCACCAGACAGAGTAGGGAGCAGAACAGGCAGACGGACTGAAATACACCGCTGAGGGGAGCCATGTGGGTCCTCTCCCTGGCTGGAGGCAGGAATCAGATCAACTCGTGCTGAGTTGATCTGCGCTTGCTTCTTAGTGTGTTGCTTAACCCACTGAGCCAGGAGGGAGGTCCCCCCTTCTCATTACTCTTATCCCGTTTTGCTTTATTCTTTTCCTTTCCATTTGTCACCTTCTCAGATACAAAAGTATCTTTGTAAAGGTTATTGTCCATCTCCTCCCATCAGAGATTTTTGTCTATAATTTTACTGCCACGTCTTCAGTGCTTACAACAGTGCCTGGCACATAGAAAGCACTCAATGCATGACTGTGAATTAACGAATGCATTTGTTTTCGTATTTCTTTTCTGTCTCCACGACCTCCGTGAGAGGAGAGACCCTGCTGAAGCTTAGCCAGTGCTGTTCCCCCAACATCTGCAACAGTATCCACAACATAGCAAGTACTTGGTAAATCCGTGTTACTCAAATGTCTCCTACTAGCTCCTCTTCAGATCTGACCTAGAGCAAAGACTCTAGGTCTCCTTTTCTTGCCAGTCCATAAAAATAGATTGCGGGGGACATGATGTGAACTTACTTAGCAGGAACCTCAGTCCAGTTACCATTTTACTCTCCTTTTATTATGAAAAATTTAAAGCACATTTAGAAAAGGAAGGGGTGGGGGGGGTAATGTTTTATGGTTCCTGAATAAGTTCCCATCTAGATTTAATTGTTAACATTTAAAGCTGCTTTTATCCACATAGTATATGTACATTTTTTTCTTTTGCTGAAGCAAAGTAAATTACAGGCATCTTGACATTCTTTTTTTTTTAAAAGATTTATTTATTTATGCACACAAGCACTGGGGTACAGGCCAGAGGTGTGGAGGGTGAGAGAATCCACCAGAGACAGAGTGGGGAGCAGAACAGGCAGATCAATGGAAGTACACTGCTGAGGGGAGCAGCGGGCGAGGCAGGAGAGGTCTGCTGTGCCATGTGGGTTCCCCCCCCCTGGCCGGCAGCAGGGATCCAACTCGTGCTGCAGTGGCTGCTGTCTGCTTCATAGTGTGTTGCTTAACCCACTGCGCCACCAGGGAGGCCCCATCTTGACATTCTACCCCTATTTGCTCAGCAGGCATCTCCTAAGATTAAAGCCACTCACTACAATCTACAATATTATTTTACATCTAAGACAATTAAGAATTCCTTATCACCTGATATCCAGGCTATCTTCAAATTTCTCCAAGAATATCTTTGATAGCATGGCTGTTTCCTACCTTTTCACGCCCAGAAATCAGGATCCAGTGAAAGTTCTCATGCTTACTTGCTTGTAGATTTTATAGTACCTTTTATTTGGTAACATTCTCCCAGTCTCATCAATTCCTTTTGGCGTTTTCCTGAAATTGAATTTTTGTTGTTTTTGTTCCATACATGTCACACATTCTATATTGTCTAATTGTGTTCTGTCTGATAGTGTTCTGTTTGTGTTTGTTAAATCTGCTACTCTGTTTCTAGAAGCTGGAGATCGGTGCTAGAGACTTGATGAGATTCAGTTTATCCAATATAAGGAGGAAGACACAGAGGAGAATCTGGTGTGCTTCCTAATGCATCATATCTGGTGGCACCCAGTGTTCTCATGTCTCACTACAGTGGCTGCAGCTTCATTACAGGGTTAAGTAGGTGAGCCCACATCTCCACACCATGGAAAGACACCCCCCTCCTTTGGAATTAGTAAGTAGCCAACAGGGTGATGCTTCAGAGACTGTTAAAGAGCCTGTTCCCCACTGATCTTTCACCCTAAGGTTTCAATATTCCTTGATAATCACTGCCTGAATCAGTAAGTATAGTTAGTATTTTTGAGAACTTTGGCCAGTTTTATTCACAGTTCTTTCCGCAGCTCCACAGAAGTTAGGAAATGAACTACAGGAAGAAGGTAAGTTTCATTGTCAGTTTCTCCGATGATTCTTATTCCTGTCTGCCGATACTCCACCTCATCTGTTACCCCTTGAGCTAAGAGTTTGTGCTGTGCTATTGGTACAAAGACTATTACTACTAATAGGACAAGATGCACTTCTAGGCATTTTGCAAGAATTGTTCTATTTAATCTTTAAAACAACCCTCTGCCCCAACATAATTTCCTTCATTTTAAAGATAAGGAAGCAGAGACCCTCAGGGATTAAAACCTCTGCCCGAAGTCACACAGCTATTTAGGGAACCGAGCCCAGGATGGGACCCCAGTGGCCTTCCCTCCCGAACTTCCCTTCCTCCCAACCCCTCCCCATCCCTCTAACCAACTCCCTGGCATTTTGCTGAATCTGGGACACTGCCTTACAACTACGATTTTATTTTAATTTTTCTAACTCTTGAGAGGTAGGCAGAAAATCCCCGTATAATAGTTTTTGTGTGGCTCAGAAAAGTCAAGCATTTTTCCAAGCTCACACATCAGATGAGTGGCAGAATTTGACCCCAGGTCTCTCTGGTCTGGCGTGTAGACCGTACTTGGGGACAGGTGTGTAAGTAAGCCGACTGCGAGATTTGGCAGGTGCGTGGGTTGGTGCGAGGAGCCCACATCCTAAGGGGTAAAATGCCCGTCAAAGTCCCGCGGATAAGTACGGATATTCCACTTTTCTCTCTCTCGGCACACAAACCTCCCGGGCATGCGCCCTAAAGCCAACCTCCCTTCGAACCTGCCCCCTACGGGTCCCGCCCATCACCTTCAAGGGCCAATCCCTGTGAGCGGAGGCGGGGCCGCCACGGGAATGGGCGGTAGCAAAGGAGAGTCAGGAGCCTGGAGTCGTGCGCCGGAGTCAGAGCTGCGTCTCGCGAGCCAGGCGCCGGTTGCTGAAGGAGAGTGAGAGAACGAGCAATGTTGCCGCCGCCGCTTCCTGATTGGCTGCGGGTGGCTCCCTCTTCGTTCTGATTGGCAGCCGGTGAACTGGGTATGTAAATGAAACGAAGGGGTCTGGGGCAAGAGGGGAACCGCGGCGGGGTTCGTGGGTAGGTTCGATCCCCGGGTCCGGCAGGTGCGCGCCGGGGCTGCTCCGGGTCGAGACGCGCGGGCCTCTACGTGCCGCCCTCCCTGGCCGGGTGAATCACGCCGCAGCCCGCGAAGGGGGCGGAGGCGCCGGCTCCCTGGCTCCGGCTGCGTGACTCACCCGCCTCCGCCGCTTCAGAAGGAGCCGCCTCCACTGCCTTCCGGAAGCGAGCGGAGGCCGAGGGGGGCCGAACAGCTCACAGGGGATCCCGGCCCGCACGCCCCAGGCAGTAATGACAGCTTAGATGCGGGCCAGTAGAGAGGGTCGAGGGGCTAAGGGATCGGAATCTCCGGGGGGGGGGGGGAGCCGACCAGATACCGCTAGGGGGCGCCAGGATCGAGGGCGGAGTCAGGGGTGGGGGCTGAATTCCTGCGGTTCCGGGCTCCCGGGTCTTGGCGGAAGGAGGAGAGGACCCGGTTTTTAACACTGAGGGGTCACTCTTGAGGTCCCGTTGGACAAGAACCCGGAGAGTGTACCCTGGAGGCTCCCGGACCAAAAGTAGCAGATTGGACCAGGGGTCCAAAACTCCAGGGGCTCCCATCCCGGGAAAGTGCGGGGCCTCAAAACTTCTCGGTGACCACCGCGCCGCCCATCAGATTTTCCCGGAAAGCGCTGTCCACTCTGCCTCGCAAATAAATCTTGAATCGGCCATCTCTTTCCGTTTCCACTACCACCGTCGTCCCCGGACCCAAAAAGGGCCGTGGTCTCCGAATGGATTTTACGGGCAAATCCCCTCCCGCACCGCTCCCTTCCAGCACCACCTTTCTCCCGGCGTCCCAGAGGATCTTCTGCCGATCTAATCAGTCCAGGAAACCGCTCTCCTCCCTGCCCCCAAACCCTCCGATGACTTCCCACCACACTCACAATGAAACCCAAACTCCTGGCCTCTGCCTACTCTCCACCCCACCCCCACCACTGTGTCACTCTGTGCTACAATCACGACAATCTTACGAGCTTTTTTCAGTTAAGGCTCATTCAGCTTTTGCTGTTGTTCTCTCTTCCTGGAATGCTTTTCTCCTGGTACTTCCATGAGTGACTTCACTCGAGGGCTCAGCAAGTGTCACCTCCTCAGAGGAGACTTCCCTGACCACACCCCAGAACCCTTTAGTACCTTAGCACCAGCTGCCTAGTAGACGTCAATAAATCTAGATTCAGCTATATGAGGGTTAAAAAAGGTTGACTATTGGACATTTCGCATGGTTCATTGAAGATATAAACAATAATGTTAGTAGTTATTAATAAGAGTAGTTTCTATATAACCAGGCACTGTTGAGTATTTGCATATTATCTCATTGATTCCTTAAAACAACTCTACGAAGTAGAGACTGTTACATACTCAGCCACATCTTAAAGTTTCCCAAAGAAAACCTAGGCTCAGAGAGGTTCAGTGATTTGCCCAGTATCACACAGCAGTCATCACAGCTTTCCAAAACTGAATGACCTCTCCTTCTCCATAGATGATGCTGAGCAAGGGCCTGAAACGGAAGCGGGAGGAGGAGGAGGAGGAGGAGGAGGAGGAATCCCTGGCAGTCGACACCTGGTGGCTGGAGCCCAGCCATCCTGCAGTGGCACAGGCACCCCTGGCTGGAGCCTCCAGTACCCTTTTTGACCTTTCGGTCCTCAAGCTCCACCACAGCCTGCGACAGAGTGAGCCCGACCTACGGCACCTGGTCCTGGTGGTGAATACACTGCGGCGCATCCAGGCGTCCATGGCACCCTCAGCTGCCCTGCCGTCTGTGCCCAGCCCACCCACAGCCCCCAGCGTGGCCGACAGCCTGCTGGCCAGCTCGGACGCCGGCCTCTCAGCCTCCATGGCCAGCCTCCTGGAGGACCTCAGCCACATTGAGGGCCTGAGCCAGGCCCCACAGCCCCAAGTAGACGAGGGGCCCCCTGGCCGCCCCACCGGGGGCACCCCACCTGACCTGGGCACCTTGGACCTGCTGGGCCCAGGCACTGGCTGTCTGTTGGACGATGGGCTGGAAGGCCTGTTTGAGGACATTGACACCTCTATGTACGACAGTGAACTTTGGGCACCAACCTCCGAGGACCTCAAACACGGCCCTGAGGATGGGCCAGGGAAGGAGGAGGCCCCTGAGCTGGATGAGACTGAGCTGGACTACCTCATGGACGTGCTGGTGAGCACACAGGCGCTGGAGCGGCCACAAGAGCCCGGGCGCTGACCCCCGGGTTGAGTGGGTGTCTGGTGTCCAAACTGAGCCTGGCGGCCCGACTGGCTGCCCTTGGAAGGAGACGGCCGAGAGAGGGGCTTTGGCGAGACCGAATCTAGTGCTGGGCAACTTGACCGCCATCCTCTAGTCTGGGGTTGATGGGGATCTGCCCCTGTGATGGAAGACAGGGTGATTGGACCAGGCTGGACCGAATCCCCTGAGATCCTAGTTGGGGTATTCCTACCCTGATTGGGAGGAGACCCCAACCAATTTTTTGACATTAAACAAATTCTGGAAAACATCACGTCGTGTGCTTCTCTAAGGGGAGGGTGAGCTGATGGCATCTGACAGTTACTGAGTGCAGACTGTGCCCCCAGCATGCCCCCAAACAGTGGGGGGCATTATTGTTATGGTCACCCCCATTATGCAGGTTCCAAGAGATTACTTGAAGAGGTGAGTTTCAAACCAGGCTTTATTAGCCTGAGAAGCAGATCAAGTAGTACCCTTAACTTGCCCTGTAGACAAACTCTTTGGCATATATTCACTCAGCCAAGTGTCCCTGGTGGGGGTGTGTGATGGTGATGGGTGTGTGTGTGTGTGTGTGTGTAATGGTGACAGTGGAGAACAGAGACTCAACCTGTATGTCTTCAAGGCTGGGGGTGGGGGCAAAAGAGAACTTTCAGAACGTGCCAGAAATAAACCGAAGTCTGGACAGAGCCTCTCCCTGGAGCCCTGAGAGCCGGCTCTCGAGGAAAATCGTGGAAGAGGGACACTCCCACAAATTCTACAAAAATAAAATAAAACCCTCTCCGGGCCTCCGATCTCTCTTTGGCCTGGGGCGAGAGCAGGTTGAAGGCGGCCTCCGAGGGCCGCAGGGTGGATGGCTGGACTGAACGGGCGGGCGGTCAGGTTTTCCTTCTAGAAGGAACCCAGGCGCCGGCAGGCTGGAGCCACCTGCCCGGCGGCCCGTGTGATAGGGCGGCCCGAGCGCCGGGTGTCTGCGCCGCCCCCGCGGTCCAGCCGCATTCCTGGCCGCTCTGGGAGGGGCCGCACACTCAGAGGCCTGGCACGGGACCCAGGCAGCGTCCTTCCTGGCGGCCGTGGGGGCAGGGCAGCGCCCAGGGCGCAGGGCAGGGGGAGGGGTGGAGGACCGGGGGCGTTGGGTGGGGGCAGTTGAAGGGGAGGGCCAGATGGTAACCTAGGGGGCTGAATGGGCCCCGAAATGGGGAAACACCAGCCAGGGGACACCCAGATCACTGGGTCCCCGTGCCTTCCCTCCGGCGGCCAGGCCGGAAGCTTCTGGGAGGCAGAAGCTGGGGTGGAACTGGGGGAGGCAGGCAGCTTGGGGCTGGCCCCTGGGGCCGGGAAGGGGCGGGCAGAACAGAGCTTCCTGGAGCAGCGGAGGAAGTCATGCCCATTTCTGGAAGTGGCTGAGATGGCCCAGGAAGGGGAGTAGAAATGGCCTGAAAGGAGCTGTGTCCATCTGAGGTCTTCCAGCCCTCGACTCTGGCACCTGCAGATGCCATCCCCTGGGCAATGGCACAGACTGTTTTGACCCAGACTCCGGTGATTTAGACTGAGCTCAGCCATGCCCCCTGGTGCCCAATCTGGGGGTCTGTGATGACACTGCCTTAGATTTCCTGAAGATCTGCCCAGGAATGAAGGAGACCCCCAGTGCAGGCTAATAGTGCCCCTGTTTTCAACAGCCCTGGGTACTTCTGAAATCTCTGGGTGCCAAACTGTGGGGGTAATCTGTGATCCACATTGATGCAGACAGCCTACCCATGTGCAGAGATGCTCCCATCTACCCAGTGCCTGCTTCCAGCGATGTCCCCTTCCCCCATGAGTCTGTGTACAGTTGCACAGGTTGTGCACTGAGCATGGACTTCATATTTAAGAGGCTACCGTGAATAGCGCTGGCGCCATGCGTGTACACATTTATTAGGACAGTTTCCCAGCAGATGGAGGTCAAGTGCCTTGGGGAAGGGAGCATGCCTTTTGCACAAAAGCAGCATATGGGCTAGATCAGCCCTAGCCCTGTCCCCCTGTGTCCTCATGTTTGTGAACAGCTCACGCCTGAGGACTTGGCCCTCAGATGATTGTGCAGGCTTGCTGGCATGCCCCTCCGCCCTCAGGCTCGACCCCAGGAGGCTGCACTACCTCAGCCAGCAGATTCCAGGGCCCACACCATTCCTAGCTGAGCTGCGGCTCTGATGCTGCCGCTGCTGCTGCTTTTCACAGAGTCTCTGTGTGTCTCCACCACGAAACCCCCAGCCAGCTCCTTCCCTCCCTGGGTCTTCACAGGGACCCCCCCACCCCCCCCACACACACACCCCTTTTGCCCACACCTAGGAAAGCTATGACCAGTTGTCCTTGGCTTCTTCTTTTTACTCACTCCTTCTTTCTTTCTCTCATCTGGCAAAGATTTATGAGTTTCTACTCCATGCCTGGCCATAAGCAAATCTGCCCTGGGTTCTCGGCATTGCTCCTCGTCCTTCGAGATCTCAACCTTGTCACCTTGTGAGGTTCACCTTCACCCCTGCCCCAACCAACATGCAGCGAACATTTACTGGGCACCTGAGGTGTGCAGTCAAGTGAGTGCTAGTACTTGGTCAGTGAGCATTGACTTCGGTAGCCATCCAAGCAGAGGTTGTGCTGGAAAGCCAGACCGCCTGCCTTTTCATCTCAGCATTGCCATTCTGAGGCTGTGTGACCCTGGCATGGCATTTAACTTCTCTGAGCCTCCCAGTCCTTGTCTGTGAGCGAGAACAGTTAACAGTGCCCATGTCAAAGGGCTGGTGTTCGGGGTGTGGGGGAAGCATTCTAGGCAGAGGGAAGAGCACGGGCAAGAGCTGCTGGTGAGGAAACTTACAACATTTTGAGGGAGCTGTAAGCGCTGGGTTAGACCGAAGAGGGGGCAAGAGGTAAGGGAAGTGATGGGGCTGGCAGGCTTGGCGGGGCACATGGAGCGTGCATGCATGGGATTTACTGAGTCAGGAAGTGAAGAGAGCCCTCTGGCTGCATGCGGAGGTGGTGCTGGAGGTGACAGTGGAGCCCAGCAGTCTGGAAGGGAGGCTAGGGAGGGACGGAGCAGCCATGGGAGGGAAGAGGAGGGGACTGGCTGAACGATTGACGATGGGGTCTAAGGGCTCTCGCTGGGGGATTTGGGGATAGTTGGGCCCCTGGAATGGCAATCAGGAGGGAAGAAGTAGGTCTGAAGCCAGAGGAGGACCCACATCTCAGTGTGGATCACAGGTTACCCCCAGTTTGGCACCCAGAGATATCCGCCTACCCATGTATGGAGATGCACCCATCTACCCTGTGCCTGCTTGACCAACAATGTCCCTTTCCCCCAGGAGTCTCTGTGTACAGTTGCACAGGTTGTGCACTGAGCATGGACTCCATATTTAAGAGGCTACCGTAAATGGTGCCGGCGCCATGTGTGTCTTGTCAGTGGGTGCAAGGGATTGGGGTGACACCCAGAAGAAGGCATCCAGGAGGCTGGTCCCCGGGACTAGAGTTCAGCACACAGGGCAGTGGGCAGGAGCAGGCGTAAAGGATGGGGGTCGGGGGGAGTACGCTGGGTGGGACCTGGCGGAAAAGCTTCCACCTTCTTCCCCGGTCCTGCAGGATGTCCTGTGTTTACTGAGGTGGCCTCGGCCGGAACCAGGAGGCTGGTGCCACCCCCAAACTCAACTTCCCATGGACACACCCCCGAGAGAGACACAGAGACAGAGGGAGACAGAGAAACAGAGACACAAGAGACAGAGGTAAGGAATGAGGACAGAGACAGAGAGGGACAGAGTGTGTAGAGGGACACACACACATGTGCACACACACACGTGTAAGAGTTTCCATGACATGACAAGATACAGAAAAGCTTCTTCACCTGCCAGGGGACAAGGACCTTCCAGCCAACGTCTTAGTGGCAAAAGCCTGTATGCGCCCTGAGGTTGGGAAGAGCACAGATACCAGCCCTCTGCCCCGCAGGCAGACACAGGTGGCAGGTGCCAGCCTCCCTGTCTGCTGGACCCTCAGGAGAAAGTGGTGGATTTTCTCCCCCACTCAGCCTGGCCTGTAGTTACACTAACCTTAAAACTTAGTTCTCAAAGTACATACACCCCCTGTAGATACTCAGGGCCCTCAGGACAAAGTCTAGCCCCTCCCCAAGGTTCATACCTCCCCCAGCCCCCCAGCTTCTTACACATTTACATTCACCAGGTTCTCAAACAGGCACTTTGCACACTCTGGCCCCTCTGTCTGAAATGCACTCTCATTTACCCACCACCTGCAGCTACACAGGAACTCCTATGCATCCTTCAGGCACCAGCATAACTACTGCTTCCTCCAAGAAGTCCACTGGGACTTTTCTGAGACTCAGAGTGCCAGGTCCCACTTATAAACTTGGATCCATTCCTCGCAGCACTTAGCTTGTTTCATCGATCACTTCAGTGTCTGTCCTCACCCTTGCCCTCAGTTGTGATTGTTTGTTGAATGAATAAATGAGCACATGAGCATTTGAATGAATCCGTGAATGAGAGACACTAGTGGGATGAGGGTCCTGTGAGGCCCACCAGCGGCCCTGACCACTGGTCCTTTCCACCCCTTCTGGGAGGAGGGTTCTGGCTGGGGTCCGGTCATACCCCAAACCTTGGTGGCTGCCAGTCCTGGAAGGCATTTTCCAGAGCTCAGCACATTCCTGCCTTCCCAGGCGGCTGAGAGTGGGCCGGGGGCATTTTAGAGAGAAGGGAGGAGGCCCCTAGCATTCTGGGATCTTGCCAATCCATTCCTGGCCCCTCTGCCCTTGGGATCAGGCCCTCCCTAGCCCTACTGTGGTATGGGGAGGAAGGTGGGTGAGCAGCGGGGCCAGCTGAACTGGTATGAGGGACAAAAGTGCCAATAGAGCCGAGGGCCTGGGGCAGCGCCTGGCTGGACAATGGGGCAGAAGCTGCTGACCTGCATTTTGGGGGTAATCCCCAGCCTTATCCCAGCCCTGGCCTCAGAACTGGGCGCTGAGAGTCGAGAGCATCCGAGGCAGCAGCCTGGTGGGTGCAAGGGGCATGTGGGGGTGCTTGTGTTCCCTGTGCTGCCCCCCGGAGTCTGGTGAGTCAGGGCAGACTGCGGGCAGGGACCAGAGGGTCAGGGCGCGGCCTCACGGGCTGTTGGGAGTCAGACAGGGCTGGGTACAAATCCCAGGGCTACAGCTACCAGCTGTGGGTGACCTTGGGTGTCACCTGCTCTGAGCTTCCTGGTCTGTTAAATGAAGGGGACAGGAGAGTCTTTAGGGTACCCCAGAACTTTGGACTCCAGTGGCACCACCTCCTGACTGTGTAGCTCAGATTTGGGCACAGTCTGTTCACTTTACCCCTTGATTCTAAGAGCAGAGTTTTTGGGTGCTTTAGCACATGATAGATTTCCCCCAAAATGCAAGCTACATTGAATAGAGGAATCCCCCCAGCCCCTGATTCACTGAGGCCAAAAGCCCCTGGGCCAGTCAGCCGCCCCCTACCCAGATGCTTACTTTGTGTGAATAATAATATAAAATCCTTCCAAGCGCTGGCTTGGTGTCAGGCACTATGGAAACATTTTAGCCTCTTTTCCAGCCCCTGGCGGTGGGTGCTCTGACCCAGGTCCAGAGAAAATCTGCAGCTCCCTGAATACCACAGTCAGGAAAAGGCTGAGCAGGGATTTGAACCCAGATTGATGGGGAGAGTGAAGGGAGGAATATATTTTAGGGACCTCAAGGACCAGCGGGGTCCTGTGGGGGAAGCCAGGATATGTGGGGGGTAGGTGCTGTGTCCCCAAATGGGGCAGCTGAGCACCAACCGGGGCAGGCTCTTGGTGAAGATGCCGGCCCAGGAGAGGGAGGGGTGACTGTCTTGCGGCTCCCCCACGTCCCACCCCCGTGATGTCATGCAGCAGCAGCCAATGGCCAGGGTCTCCCCCTCCCCCTCCCCATGCCTTTTCCCCCCCAGCCTGGGGCTGGGGCTGAGCAGACAGACGGGGAGCTCCCGAGGAGTCTGGAGGCCCAGCGGGAGGTAAGAATCAGCAGGCAGCTCCCCTCCCTGGTCAGGCTGAGAAGCTCAGGGAGGAGACCTCAGTGCTGGGAGGTCCGGGGAGGGTCCCTGGAGTGCAGAAGGCAGGGTGGTGTGAAGTTCAAGGCACAGACTTTGGAGCCAGCCGCTGGGTTCACATCCCAACTTTTCCCTCTCCGTGAGGCTTGAGTAAAATGCTCTGACCATTTGTGGCTCTGCTCCCCCAGCTCTAGGATGAGCAGTGAGGGGTGCCTCACAGGGCGGAGGTGAGCGCAGAGGAGTCGCTGCTGAGAACGGCTGGCACAGCATGCCCGGGAAGGCTTTTTGGTCCCTGGAATCCGGTGCTACAGAGGCAGCTGTGCTCCTGTTGGTAGGAGGCTGGTGCCCAAGCTGCATGTTGTCCTTCACCCCAAGTCCCTCTTTGGTAGGGGAGCAACTAGGTCAAAAGCTAGATAGGAGGTGCTGTGAGACGTGCAGCCCTCACTCCCTTAGTTTACATTACTTCAACACTTACTGCATACTGGGGGGACCCCAAGCACCTGCGGTCATCTTCACATCCTCAGAGCCACTCTTATTGGCCCCATTCTGCAGAGGGGTAAACTGAGGCCCCAAGCAGTAAAATGCCCTACCCAAGTGTTGTGTTGGAGCAGGGACCAACAGAGGTAGCCAGAGGCCATCGCACCCCCCCACCCACCCCACTGATGGCCTCAGGTAATCCAGGGGCTTGGATGAGTTAGGTGAACCCCCACTCCCATGGCTGAGGGCACCAGATCACAGGTGGCTGGGGAAGCCAAGGCTCTGGGTGGGGAGAATTCCCAAATGAAGTTGGCGGATGCACCGTGGGAAGAAGTGCCCAGGGGCAGAGCAGAGAGTTCATCAGCTCTAGCTCAGCTAAGGGGGTGCAGCGCCCCGATGATGACAGCCCCTCACCCCAGCCACTCTGAAGAGCATGAGTAGCATCTTAAATGAACATCAGAATTCTACCTTGGGGGGGGAGGGGTGTGAGGGGAGGCAGGGGAATGTCTTTGCAAATAGTAAGAGCTCAGGCAATTGGGGGGTGGGGAGCTCTGAAGATTCTGGAATTTTGGGAATGCTGTGCCAGGGAGGTGCCACAGTTCCCTCTTAAGAAATTGGGTATCTGGAGATGGACAGTCGTGCTGTGCCTCGCTCCATCGTGGAGAAGCCGTCAGACCCCTCCATCCCCTGCCTAGTGGATGGGCAAGGCTGGGAACAGAGAGTCCCGGGTGGGGTGGGCTTCCTTCCTGAGCTGCCCTCACCCCAACCTAGGAGCTAGATACGTGGCTCAGGAAAGGCACAGTTGGGCTAAATATAACCTGGGCTGGGTGCTGTCCTGGGCAGGGGTGAGGAGGGAGGGTACTCTCTCTGGCCCCTGCCCCGCAGAGCTTCCTGTGCCAGCCTCTGGGTGTGACACTTGCTGCCCAGGCCTGAAGCCAGACCCTTGCCAGGCTCTGTGGCTCAGGGGGCCCTCCCCGCCCCTTCCCTCCTCTCTCCCCTCCCCTCCCTTCCATCTCCACGAGCTCCCACAAGCACCATGCTTGTCCCAGTCCAACCTCAGCAGGCGACAGGGACTCCAGGACTCAGAGTAAGTTTTCAGATCTGGGTTCAAGTCCTGACCCCATCACTGTGACTTCCTGCCTCTTAATTCTCATGTACTCATCAACCGAATGGTACCATGTGGCCAGGCCCAGAAAGTAGCTGCTGGTCCAGGGCTGGGGCCAATGAGGTTCCTTTAAAAATGCCTGTTTCTGGCACCCTCAGCCCCCTCTGCCTGAGGTGCTCCGTGCCCCAGGTGTTTTGCCACGTGGGCCTCCTCCAGACCCCAGAGCCGCCAGGGCACGTTAAGGCGCAGCGCTGAGGCCAAGCACGCTGTCCCTAGCGCGTGACCCCAGACGGGTGACCGCCCTTTCTGAACCTCCGCTCCCACTCCTAAAACAGCCCCCACATCCCAGTGATGCGCAGGGACCCAGGCCCAGGGTTGCTGGCACAGGGCCCCGCTCTGAGCAAGGCCCAGAGGTGGGGGCGAACCCCGGAGCGGTCTGCTCCCTATTTGGAGGGACTGGGGGCTCCAAGGGGAGGCCAAGGAGGGCCTGGAGATCAGAACCCCTAGGAGATACAGAGAGAAGCTTCCTGCCACTGTGCGGCCAGCCAGGGAGTGGGCACAGCGGGAGCTCTGAGGGGTCCCTGTGCCTCTCCCCTGGCCAGTGGTGGGCTCTGAAGGGCCATTGTGCAGCTGGGGTGGGTGGGCAGGGGCGGAATGTGGCCGGGCACAGCAGACGGGCCATTGTTTCAGGGAATGTGCCGCGGGAGGCCTGACCTTTCCGTGTGCAGTGGGGGTTGGCGGCTGGCATGCCAGGTGGGGGCCGGGAGGACAGGCCTGGACTTGGGGGTGGGGAGACAGCATCCATCCCCGTGTCTCCAGGAGGCCCCTGGGGGGATTGGGGGGAGGCTGCAAGGGAAACCCAGCTCTGCCTCCTCCTCCCTGTGCCCTGTGAATCTGAACACTACCCCTGTTCCCCCCGAGGGGTGGGGGTTTTCATGGCACAGAGAGAGAAAGTCTTTGAGCTCAGTGTGCTCAGCCCGGGACTGGCAGATAAAGCTGCTCTCCAGCCTCTGGGCACAATTTCCCGGATCAGGGGCTGGAGCTTCCGGTCTAGCTCCAGCTCAGGCTTCGCCATCGTGGCCTGGGGAAGTGGCCTCCTCCCGCAAGCCTCAGGTGTCTGCTCGGTCACGGTGCTGACCTTGCAGGGTGCTCGGGGTCTGTGGGCAGTGAGTGGCCCCCGTGGGGCGCTGACACAGGCCAGACTGTGGAGTTCTTTGTGACAGCACAGCAAGGGCTTCATGAAATGCCTGCCCGTTGCCTGGCCCTTCCAGTTTGCTAACTCATCTCACCCTCCCAACAGCCCTGCAAGGCGGGTGCTCTCGTTTGCCCCATTTTCTGCATGAGGAATCTGAACCATAGAGTGAGGGGCAGACATGGGGGGGTGGGTGTAGTTATTTCATAGTGATTCGGCTCCCCTGGTGGGCAGGGCGGCAGGCCCCGGGCTCTGCTGTCCAGGTTTAGAAGTCAGTTTCCGTTTTATTGTTTCCCCCAAGCTGTGTAGCTGGGTAAAGGTCTCCCGAGCCTCAGTTTACCCATCTGCACTACGGAGAGGGTACTGACCAAGCAGAGAAGGGGCCAGGTGCTCAGGAAGCATGCAGCGGTGCTGGCTCATAATACGCATGTTATTCTTCTTAGAGCCCCGGACCCAGGAGGCCCAAGGAGCTGAACGTGACCCTGAGGTGAGCACTGGCGGGTGCCACACGTCCCTCCCTGCCCCTTTGTGGCTGCTGCAGCCTCACGTCCTGGTCTCTCTCTGGTAGGCAGCGAGATCCCAGAGGAAGGGCACGAGCCCGGCGGATGACTGTGCGGCACCCCGGGCTGGGCATCTGTTGAGAGAGGGTGCTTGTGCCCAGGCAGTGGTGAGAAAATGGCGGGGAGGTGGCTGACACCCACCCTGACCTCTCCCTGTCAGTGCCCCCTGCGGCCCCATCCTCTGCTGGTCTCAAGACCCCATCCCTGGTCCCGCAGGCTCAGAGGCAGCTGCTCCATGCAGAACTAAAGCTGGTCCTGCAGCAGAAGGGACAGAGGAAGCAGGAGCCTGGAGCCTGGGGCCTAGGTGTCCCCCAGCAGTGCCATGGAGGCCAGGAGTCGGAGTGCTGAGGTGAGCACCCACACACCCTACAAGGGCGGCTGTGGGGCCTGGGTGGGGGCACAGACTTGGGGTGCAGGGCACGAACAGGGCAATGGTCCCCACCTCTGAGGGTGCCAAGGATGCACACCCGAGCCATCTGCACAGGATCTGGTGCCATGGGACCTGGTGAACCCCTAGAGTGTTGGCGGTGTCAGTTACGGAGACAGAGGACTGGCACTGACTGCCTCGCGCCAGAGACCAGGCACAGAGTGGTCTACTTTTACAGGGGCCCTTCCCACCATGCTCTGGAAGCCTCTGCTCTGGGGTGTCTGGCCCAGAGCTGCTTTCCCTCCTCCAAGTCCCGGACCCAACTCCTGCTCTCGATGCCTGCCCATCACAGTACCCCCTTAGTTCCCTGTTGCTTTGGGACTTGGTTTGCAATTGTCATGCCTTCTGGTGCACCCATGATACTTACCTTAACAGTGGGTACTCCCCTAGAGACATAGATTGGGTTTCTAGATGGTTGTGGGGTCATTCACGGCCTCTTCTGGAAAGCCCCACTGGGAATGCCAACGTGGCTGCTGGGCCAGAGCCAGGTTAGCACCATTTACAGTAAATACCAGGAATACCACATCTCATTACCCACACTCCCCTTCCATTCCCTGGATTCCCTCTCCCATGGGCGTTATGCAGGTCTTGGGGTCAGAGAGTCCACAATAGGGCACAGTATCACATACATTCAAGTCTCCAAGGCGGTCAGTCCCACCCCCACCTCAATCCACTCCACTGAGTCCCTCATTGCTTAAGTTTCCAGCCCTTTCCATGGAATCCCTTCCTCAGCCCCACCCTGTAGGTCTTAGACTACGTGTGTCTGCACTGCCTTCACACATATTCAAGCCTTACCCCTTGCCATCTCTGGCACACTTCTTTTAAAAAAAATATATTACATTTTATTTATTTATGCATACAAGAGCTGGGGTGTAGGCCAGAAGTGGAGGGGAGGAGGGTGGGAGGATTCACCAGAGACAGAGTGGGGAGCAGAACAGACAGACTGACTGAAATACACTGCTGAGGGGAGCAGCGGGGGAGGCAGGAGAGGTCTGCTGTGCCATGTGGGTCCCCTCCCTGGCTGAACTCATGCTGCAGTGGCTGGTGATAGCTTGACAGTGCTGAGACTTAACCCCTTGTTAAGTCTCAGCAGGGAGGCCCTCTGGCACACTTCTACACCTACCCCTTTCAGGACCATGCTCCTAACCCAGAATGCTCCCGGGCTGTGCTCAACCCCTGACCCCGCTCCTACGAACAGGCCCCGCCCCCACGAACGGGCCCCGCCCCCCAAGTCACTTCCGGCCCTTACTCGCCCACCCGCCTCTCCGTCACCGCTCAGGTGCCCTCGAGTCTCCAGACCGCGGCCTCAGGGGAACTCCACGAGGCCAGCGAACCGACAGAGCCGTTGACCCACTTGCTTGAAAGGGACATGCCAGAGTGGGTGCCTAGGCCGGGCCGAGGGGCTTGCGCCCCGCGGACCCGTTTAAGAGTCGTGGCAAGGCCAATGGCAGGCTCCGCGCGAGATGCGGCCACAGTGCCCCACGGCCACCCCTCGCCTCCCTCGGCAGGAGCTGAGGCGGACGGAGTTGGTGGAGATCATCGTGGAGACCGAGGCGCACACGGGGGTGAGCGGCATCAATGTGGCGGGCGGCGGCAAGGAGGGAATCTTCGTGCGCGAGCTGCGCGAGGACTCGCCGGCAGCCCGGAGCCTCAGTCTGCAGGAAGGTGGGTGTGGCGGCAGGGGCGGGGCGACACGGGGCGGGGCCGACAGGGCGGGGCCTCCTCGGGGGCGGGGCTGGCCGGCGACCTGGAGGAGGGGTTAAGGGCTCCGAGCCGGAGTTTGTGTGTCGGTCACGTGTTGGCTTGGGGCCGGCTCTACAGGTTTTTTTGTCACGGTTCGTATCCTGAATCTTTTCTGATTTGCGATCTTTCAGTGTTTCGGTTTTCTCGTCTCTGAAATGGGAATAATTTTACTAACCTCATAGGTTATTCCGTGGATGAGTCAGTATTTGAAAACACTTAGCAACATAGATAAATGGCACCTAGTAAGCACTAAGTAAGTGCTAGTTATTGTTTTTGTTGTTGGGGCAGGAAAAAAAGGTGGAGCTAACTTGGAGGGGGCGGGGAGGGGAGCTTAGTGAGGGATGTTTTAGGAACTGTGGATGACGCTGATGTGATTTATTCATGCAACAACTATTTATTAAGCGCCTTCTATTTCCAGACATTATTCTAAATACCTGGGCTACAGCAGTGAACAAATCAGACATACATTGTGCACTTAGAGGGCTTACATTCTAGTGGGAGAGACATAGTTAAGCAGAAACAGTAAAATACATTAAATTAAAAAATACAGTCAATTGAAAAGCAACAAGTGCTACAGATGCCAGGAGGGAAACTGAATTTTTTTTTAGCGTGTCTACTTTAAAATTTTTTTTTCTTTAAAGATTTATTTATTTATGCATACAAACACAGGGGTACAGGCCACAGTTGTGGGAGGTGAGAGGACTCACCAGAGACAGAGTGGGGAGCAGAACAGGCAGATTGACTGGAACACACTGCTGAGGGGAGTAGCGGGCGAGGCCGGAGAGGTCTGCTGTGCCATGTGGGCCCCCTCCTTGGCCAGGGATCAAACTCACGCTGCTGTGCTGTGGATGCTTCATAGTGCGGCTCTCAACATGCTGCCCAAGCGGGGAGGCCCTGGAAACTGAATTTTTTTTTAAAGATTTATTTATTCATGCATACAAGCACTGGGGTACAGGCCAGAGGTGTGGGGGTGGTGAGAGAATCCACCAGACAGAGCAGGACGCAGAACAGGCAGATTGACAGAAACACACTGCTTAGGGGAGCAGCGGGCAAGGCAGGAGAGGTCTGCTGTGCCATGTGGGTCCCCTCCCCGGCTGGCGGCAGGGATCGAACTCGTGCTGCAGTGGCTTCGGTTTGTTTCATAGTGCGTTTTTTTTTTTGTTTGTTTTTTTTTTTTTAAAGATTTATTTATTTATGCATACAAGCACTGGGGTACAGGCCAGAGGTGTCGGGGGGTGAGAGGATTCACCACAGAGAGCTGGGAGCAGAACAGGCAGATAACAGAAGTACACTGCTGAGGGGAGCAGTGGGCACAGCAGGAGAGGTCTGCCACACCATGTGGGTCCCCCTCCCTGGCAGGCAGCAGGGATCGAACTCGTGCTGCAGTGGCTGAGGTTTGCTTCATAATGCGCTGCTTAACCCACTGCGCCACCAGGGGAGGCCCCATAGTGCGTTGTTTAACCCACTGCGCCACCAGGGAGGCCCTGGAAACTGAATTTTTAACAAATTGAGTGGACCAGGAGAAAGGGAAAGGCCTGAAGGAGGTTTAAGTGAACCAGCTACGTGTGGAAGCAGATTGCGGGAACAGCCTGTGCAAAGGCCCTAAGGCTTGGCTTCTTGGGAAACAGCAAGCCAGTGTGGATGGAGCAGAGTTGGTGAAGAGGAGAGTAAGAGATGAGGCAGAGGCCTAAGGGGAAGGACATTTTCAGAGGGCTTTAAAGGCCGTGTCAAGGGTTTGATTTAAATTGGGAGGGTTGTGAACAGAGGAGAAATGTGAATGAACCATGTTAAACCGCTGCATTAGCAGTGGACTGTAAGGGGACAGCATGGGGAACAAGAAGACCAGCGAAGAGATTACTGTGATTATCCAGGTAAGAGATGGTGAATCTCAGAGCCAAAATGGTGTCATCAGAGGCAAAGAGAAGGGCTTGGAGTCTGGAGATATATATATATATATTTTTTTTTTAAAAAAGGATTTATTTATTTATGCATAAAAGAGCTGGGGTACAGACTAGAGTCATGGGAGGTGAGAGGATTCACCAGACAGAGTGGGGGCAGAATAGGCAGATCGACTGAAACGCACTGCTGAGGGAAGCAGCAAGCGAGGCAGGAGAGGTCTGCTGTGCCATGTGGGTCCCCTCCCTGGCCCGGGATCAAACTCGTGCTGCTGTGCCATGGATGCTTCACAGTGTGGTGCTCAACCCGCTGCGCCACCAGGGAGGCCTGGATATATTTTGGAGGAGGGAGTCTTCTGGACTGAACTTCCATCTGAACTGATGGAAAGAGAGGGGTCCATGTTGTATCCAGGGATTCTTGATCTGAGGACGGGATTGGCAGTGCTGAAAATAGGGAGCACTGGGGTTGGAGCTCCCTTGGAGGAAGACGGGGGAAGGTTTGGGTCTCTTAAGTGAACAGTGATGTGAAGGGGGAAGCTGGTTGTTTGAGTCTAAAGATACACTGGAGGGTGGTTAGCCTGTTTATGATCTTCAAATCCTCAATCTAGATGAGTTTCTCAAAGGGGTGAGGGTAGCATGTAGATGGAGAAGACAAGGTCTAAACCCGAGCTCGGGGCCAGTGTCTTCATGAAGACTTCGAGGAGCCATCAGGGGAGGCTGAGAAGGAAGAAGTTCCAGAGGTATGAAGCCCTGGAAGCAAAGCAAGCAGATGACAGAGAGTGAAATTTGGTCGGAGGCAGGATGGTACAAACAGAAAAATCTGGGACTTGACCACTTGATTTAGCTCAGGAGGCAGAAGGTGAGATTAGTGTTGGGTTAGTGACACACAGGGAGGTGACTGCATGCAATCTGGGAGTGGTTGGAGAGATGGAATAATGCAGCCAGATAACTCAGTGAAGCTTGCTGTCGAGGTGGACAGATAAATGGAGCAGGAGTTCTAGGGGCAGTGAGGTCAACACAGCCTTTCTAGGGGAGAAAAAACAGTATGTGGTATGTCCATGAGAGTCATGTAGAAGAGAGATTTGCCAGAGGATATCCCTGAGAGGACAGTAGAGGAGGGATTAACCTGAGGTAGGGATGGGAATAGTTCATCCTTAAGAACAGGTGGAGAGGTGAGGGGATGTGATGGGGGGATAAGGAAAAAAAAAAAAGAACAGGTAGAGAGTGGAATAAGTTGCCACAGGAGTAGGTGGGGAGGGAACTTCTGAAAGTTTCCTTCCGATTCCATTCTCTCAGTAAAGGAAGTAAAGCCAATATCTGAAATGTGAGATTAGGGGAGGGTGTGGAGAGGCAACAGGTGTGGCCTGAGCGGGCGTGGACTTACGCTGGGCGGGGCTAATGTTCTGGGCGAGGCTTCTCTCTGGGAGGAACTTTGCGTCTTGGTGTAGCACCCAGGGATAGGCGGGGCCAGAGCTTGGAGCCGGCTTCCAAGGAAGTGGGCGGGACCAGGCGTGCACTGAGCCGGGAGGAACTCACGCCCTGCCCACCACCTCCTCACCTGCAGGAGATCAGCTGCTGAGCGCCCGCGTTTTCTTCGAGAACTTCAAGTACGAGGACGCATTACGTCTGCTGCAATGCGCCGAGCCTTACAAAGTCTCCTTCTGCCTAAAGCGCACTGTGCCCACCGGGGACCTGGCGCTGCGGCCTGGCACTGTGGCCGGCTACGAGATCAAAGGCCCACGGGCCAAGGTGGCCAAGCTGGTACGCGTGCTTAGCCCGGCCCCGGTCCTGGCCCAGAACTGCCCCAGCGATCCTGTCTCTGCGCCATGAGTCCCGTTCCCCCACGCCATGGGCTGGCCTCCTCTGTCTTGTCACTAACCCAGTGCTAATCTCACCTTCTGCCTCCTGTTCTTGCCCCTAAACCCCTCCCTGGGGAGGGTCTCACCCATCCCAGACCAGGGCCCTCACCCACCTCGGAGAGGCATCCTTACCACAGCTCCTACACTCCTGTGGACTCTTGTCGAAATTTTAAATGAATGTCTTTGCCTCGTGGGGCAGTAATGGTGAAACGATGTCAGGAAGTGGGGATAGTGTTTGGGGGACAAGATGCTCCACCCAGCCTGGTCCAATGCCGGGTGGGGCTGCCCTGTTCACCCTGGGCCTCCCACTATCCCACCGCCTCCCGCCTCTCTCCTCTCTCCCCAGAACATCCAGAGTCTGTCCCCTGTGAAGAAGAAGATGATGATGATGCCTGGGGCCTTGGGGGCCCCTGCAGACCTGGCCCCTGTTGACGTGGAATTCTCCTTCCCCAAGTTCTCCCGTCTGCGTCGGGGCCTCAAGGCTGAGGTTGGCAAGGGCCCTGTCTCAGCTGCCCCGACCCGGCGGCGCCTCCAGCTACCTCGGCTGCGAGTCCGAGAAGTGGCTGAAGAGGCCCACATAGCCCGGCTGGCGGCTGCCGCTCCTCCCCCCAGAAAGGCCAAAGCAGAGGCTGAAGCGGCAGCAGGCGCCCGTTTCACAGCCCCCCAGGTGGAGCTGGTTGGACCTCGGCTGCCAGGTGCCGAGGTGGGTGTCCCTCAGGTCTCAGCCCCCAAGGGCCCAGGAGAGGTGGCCCCAGCAGCCGAGGCAGCCGGTGGCTTTGCCCTTAACCTGCCGATTCTTGGGCTGGGAACCCCCGCTGCACCTGCTGTGGAGCCTACAGCCGGAGGGGTCCAGGTCCCCCAAGTGGAGCTGCCCACTTTGCCCTCTCTGCCCACCTTGCCCTGCCTGGAGTCCCGAGAAGGGGCTGTGTCGGTGGTAGTGCCCACCTTGGATGTGGCCGCGCCTGCCGTGGGAGTGGACCTGACCTTGCCGGGCAAAGAGGTGGAGGCTCGAGGAGAGGTGCCGGAGGTGGCCCTGAAGGTGTCTCGCCTCAGTTTCCCCCGCTTTGGGGCGCGAGGAAAGGAGGTTGCTGAGGTCAAAGTGGCCAAGGGCAGCCCGGAGACCAGGGCGAAGGGGCCCAAACTTCGAATGCCCACCTTCGGGCTCTCTCTCCTGGAACCCCGCCCCGCTGCCCCTGAAGTTGAGAGCAAGATGAAGCTGCCCAGCGTCAAGATGCCCTCCCTGGGCATTGGGGTCTCGGTGCCTGAGGTCAAGGCGCCCAAGGGGCCTGAGGTGAGGCTTCCCAAGGCCCCTGATGTCAAGCTCCCTAAGATGCCGGAGGCTGCCCTTCCAGACGTGCACCTCCCAGAGGTGCAGCTGCCAAAAGTGCCAGAGATGAAGCTCCCAAAGGTGCCAGAAATGGCCGTTCCAGAAATGCAGCTTCCAGGGGTGCAGCTGCCACAGGTCTCTGAGATGAAGCTCCCAAAGGTGCCCGAGATGACCGTGCCGGACATGCACCTCCCAGAGGTGCAGCTCCCGAAAGTTCCAGAGATGAAGCTCCCAAAAGTGCCAGAAATGGCCGTGCCAGACGTGCACCTTCCAGAGGTGCAGCTCCCGAAAGCTTCAGAGATGAAGCTCCCTGAGATGAAGCTCCCGAAGGTGCCAGAGATGGCCGTGCCAGATGTGCACCTTCCAGAGGTGCAGCTCCCGAAAGTTCCAGAGATGAAGCTCCCTGAGATGAAGCTCCCGAAGATGCCTGAGATGGCTGTGCCAGACATGCACCTCCTAGAGATGCAGCTCCCGAAAGTTTCGGACATGAAGCTCCCAAAACTGCCCGAGATGGCCGTGCCGGACCTGCACCTCCCGGAAGTGCAGCTGCCGAAAGTGTCCGAGATGAAGCTCCCGAAGATGCCCGAGATGGCCGTGCCGGACGTGCACCTCCTAGAGGTGCAGCTCCCGAAAGTCTCAGAGATGAAAGTCCCCGACGTGAAACTCCCCGAGATGAGGCTCCCGGAGATAAAACTCCCAAAGGTGCCTGAGATGGCCGTGCCCGACGTGCGCCTCCCGGAAGTACAGCTGCCAAAAGCATCAGAGATGCGGCTGCCGGAAATGGAGGTGCCCAAGGTCCCAGAGGTTCATCTTCCGAAGGTATCCGAGGTGAAGCTGCCCAAGCCTCCAGAGGTGCAACTAAAAGCAGCCAAGGCAGAACAGGCAGAGGGGAAGGAATTTGGCTTCAAAATGCCCAAGATGACCATGCCCAAGCTGGGGAGGGCAGGGTCCCCGTCACGAGGCAAGCCGGGCGAGGCTGAGGTCTCGGGGAAGCTGGTGACACTTCCCTGTCTGCAGCCAGAGGTGGGCTTCGAGGCTCGTGGGGCTGCCCCCTCTCTTACACTGCCCTCCGTGGAGCTAGATCTGCCGGGAGCCCTCAGCCGGGAAGCACAGGTCCAAGCACCTGAAGTGGGCAAGGTGGAGTGGGTGGAGGGCCGCCAGGTGGCAGCAGGGGCTGGGGAAGGGGCCTTCCGGATGCCCTCTGTTGAGATTGTCACCCCACAACTGCCCACAGTGGAGGCTGGCGAAGGGCAGCTGGAGGCGATAGAGATGAAAGTCAAGCCCTCCTCCAAATTCTCCCTGCCCAAGTTTGGACTCTCAGGGCCTAAGGGGGCCAAGACCGAGACTGAGGGGGCTGCACGAGCCTCCAAGCTGAAGGTGTCCAAGTTCGCCATCTCGCTCCCCAAGGCTCGGGTGGGGGCTGAGGCTGAGGCCAAAGGGGCAGGGGAGGCGGGCCTGTTGCCCGCTCTCGATCTGTCCATCCCGCATCTCAGCCTGGATGCCCATCTGCCCACGGGCAAGATGGAAGTGGCAGGGGCTGAGGCCAAGCTCAAGGGGCCCAGGTTTGCCCTGCCGAAGTTTGGCATCAGAGGCCGGGACACTGAAGCAGAGGACCTAATGACAGGGGTGGCTGAGCTGGAGGGCAAGGGCTGGGGCTGGGATGGGAGGGTCAAGATGCCCAAGCTGAAGATGCCTTCCTTTGGGCTTGCTCGAGGGAAGGAATCAGAAATGCAGGATGGACGTGTCAGCCCTGGGGAAAAGCCAGAGTCCACAGCTGGACAGCTTAAGATCCCCAAGGTGGAGCTGATCACGCTGGGAAGCCAGGAGGAAGGGGGACCAGACAGGGTGGTAGCCGCCAGTGGAGTGCAGCTGTCAGGCTTGCAAGTGTCCACAAGTAGGCCGGCGGGCACCGAAGGCCAGGAGGGGGCGCTGAGGATGCCCCCACTGGGCATCTCCCTGCCCCAGGTCGAGCTGACCAGCTTTGGGGAGGTGGTTAGTGGCGCCAGCCCCGGGCAGCAGGCTGTGAGTGCGGCCCCGTCGGCAGAGGGCACAGCAGGCTCCAGGGTCCAGGTGTCTCGGGTGACCTCGTCTCAGCCTGGGACGCAGGGAGCAGGTGCTGAGCTATTGGTGGGCGAGGGCGTCTTCAAGATGCCTGCTGTGACGGTGCCCCAGCTGGAGCTAGACGTGGGCCTGGGAGGGGAGGCGAAGGCAGGTGAGGCAGCCACGGGCGATGGTGGGCTGAGGCTGAAGATGCCCACTCTAGAGGCCACGGCAGGGGCTGCGGGAGAGGCCCCGGGGGCCCAGCCTGCAGAGGCCGAGCGCACCTTCCACCTCTCACTGCCTGACGTGGAGCTCTCGCCGCCCGCCGTGGGCAGTCATGTTGAGTACCAGGTCATAGAGGGCGAGGGGGACGCCGGGCACAAGCTGAAGGTGCGGCTGCCACGATTTGGCCTGGCGCGGGCCAGGGAGGGGGCCGAGGAGGGCGAGAAGGCCAAGAGCCCGAAGCTCAGGCTGCCCCGTGTGGGCTTTGGCCAGAGCGAGGCAGCGACGAGGGACGGCTCCCCCAGCCCAGAGGAGGAGGAAGAGGAGGGCGGCGGAGAAGGGAGCTCAGGCCGCCGAGGCCGAGGCCGGGTTCGCTTGCCCCGGGTGGGCCTGGCTTCTCCTTCCAAGGCCTCTCGGGGGCAGGAGGGCGAGGCAGCCCCCAAATCCCCTGCTGGGGAGAAGTCACCCAAGTTCCGCTTCCCTCGGGTGTCCCTGAGCCCCAAGTCCCGGAGCAGGAGCGGGGACAAAGAGGAGGGTGGTTTCCGGGTTAGGCTGCCCAGCGTGGGGTTTACAGAGTCGGGTGCTCCAGGCCCTACCAGGATGGAGGGGGCTCAGGCGGCCATCATCTGAAGCACAGGGCACAGGGAGACTCCCGCTGTCCTCCGCCTCCCCTGCGTTTTGTGTGAGATAACTAGCACTAACCCTGGGGGCGGGTGCCCAGGAGGTGGACTATGACCAGGGCAGGGCCGAGGAGGGCTTGTGGCCACGTCGTCTCATTGGCAGGAGCGCCCATGTCTCGCCATGTGAATAAAATAATCCAGAGGTTGCCATGTGTCCGTCTCCTCTGCATCAGGGAGGGTGGGCAGGGTGCAGAGAAAGGAGTCCCCAAGGGGGAAGTAGGGAAACCTGAGGACACACATAAGCCACTGAGCAGGACTCTGGGAAGTTACCCCCAAGAGCGTAGTTGGGGGACCTGTCTGCTGGCAAGTCCCCCGACCTACCAGGAAGCCCGGACAGGACGGCGCCCTGAGGGCGCCCTGAGGAGGCTGCTCCCGGCCTGCCCTCTGCCGGCCACTGCCACCACCAAGGGCGCCTCCCAGGAGACTGTCCCTTTCCTGTCTGGCTGGTTTAACTACCTGCTCCACCCCAGCCCCACCCAGGAAGGTCCCTCCTGTTCCCTGCTCCATCATGGGTTCAATCTTCTCCTCAGATACCTCCCTGCCTCCTTTTTCTTTTTAAGATTTTATTTATTTTTGTGTAGAATAACGGGTGCAGGCCAGAAGTGGGAGGCATGAGAGACTTCACCAGACAGAGTAGGGAGCAAAACAGGCAATCTACTGAGATACACTGCTGAGGAGAGCAACAGGGGAGACGGGAGAGGTCTGCTGCGCCATGAGGGTCAGCTCCCTGGCCAGGCATCGAAGTCCGGCTGTGGAGGTGATAGCGCTGAGACTTAACCCCTTGGCCACCAGGGAGGCCTCTTAAGGACTAAGGCCCAGTGTCCTCAAGGAGCCCCTGTCACTGCTGGGCCTCAGCAACTAGGGACGAAGGGCCATTCTCTCACAAGCCCCATCCCAAATCTGGGTCACTAGGGCTCTGGCCTCCTCCATGTCTCTCTTCGATGCCCCAGACTGGAGTAAGAAGCCAGTTGTTGGGCCTCCCTGGCGGTGCATGGGTTAAGCAACGCACTATGAGGCAGACCACAGCCACTGCAGAACGAGTTCGATCCCTGCCACCGGTCAAGGAGGTGACCCACATGGCGCAGCAGACCTTTCCCGCCTCGCCCGCTGCTCCCCTCGCAGTGTGTTTGAGTCCCTCTGCCTGTTCTGCTCCCTGCTCTGTCTCTGGTGAATCCTCTCACCTCCCTGGACTCTGGCCTGTACCCCAGATCTTGTGTGCATAAATAAATAAATCTTTAAAAAAGAAGCCAGTTGTCCACATTGCCTCCCGGGTCAGAATATCCACCTGTCCACTCTCTCCTCTCCGTCCTCTCCCACCCTAGAGGCTGAAGGGCCATGCCCCTGAGTTGTCAAGACCCCTGCTTATTCCCACACCTCCCTTCACGCCTGCTCCCCTCAGGTCACTGTCTGACGTGACGTGTGCTGTCTTTGTCTCTCCCAAACATGGCAGGAATTATCTGTATTTGAGGCACATGTCCACTGCCCGGCCCCAGCATCTGGGCTTGGTTTCCTCCACCAGGCTGACAGTCAGTGCTGCAGAGGCCTCTCGCATGCTCCCTCTGCCTTCCTGCTCCTGGCTTCTTCTTCCTGAGTCTCTCCTCTCTCCTCCTTAGGCTCTCAGGGCTCCTCCCAGGCCCTCTTCCACCCCCACCCCCTCCCTGCTCTCCCTCACCCTCCTTTTCTCTTCTGTAAAATGGAGCTATTAAAATTAGCTGCCCCAAAGAGGCTTGACTTTTTTTTTTTTTTAAAGATTTATTTATTTATGCATACGAGAGCTGGGATACAGGCCAGAGTTGCGGGAGGTGAGACGATTCACCAGAGACAGAGTGGGGAACAGAACAGGCAGACTGACTGAAACACACTGCTGAGGGGAGCAGCGGGCGGGGCAGGAGGCCTGAGACTTGACTGTTTTGAGGATCAGCAAGACTTCTAAAGCACTCCGTAGTGTTTAAATGCTCAAATTCCCTAACCAGACCTCAGGGTCTCCTCTCCCAGCTGCTCCTTGTCCGTGTCCAACCATCTTTACTCAGGCTGGACCCCTGGATGGCTCCCTCTTCTCACGCCAAACCTGTTAGTCCTGTCACCTGGTCTCCTGAGTGTCACCTGCCTCCTCGCTCCTCCCAGCTCCTTCCTCCTGGGCCTTGCTCCAGCTTGGGGCCTCCACTCTCACCCCCTCCAACCCACCTTCTTCACCCAGTGTTCTCTGACGTGACTGTGTGTTCCCTTGCTCAGAGCTCTTCTGTGGCACCCAGTGTCTTCATGACAAGAGCCCCAACGTCATGGCCTGACACCCACGACCTGCTGCTGCCTGGTCTCCCTCAGCCACCCCACCCCGCCGGTAGCTGCAGTGGACGTGCGCACACGGCCCCCCAGCTCTGAAAGGCTGCCTCTCCTCACCTCTTCTGGGCAACGTCCCTCCCACGTGCCCGGAGTCCACCATCACACGCCCCTCGGTCACCTACCCAACCTCTCCAGGGTTCCGTCGCCGGCGGGGGAGGGGGCTCAGCCGGCCACCCCACCCCCACTGGGTCAGGGGCTCAGGTCTCCAACAACAGAACCAGAGCCACTCAGCAACCTGGAACCCATTCGGGGGTCCTGGGGCCCCTGGTCCCACGCCGGGAGGGCTTTGGGGGAGGGGTGCAGCCCCTGGCAGACTCGTGGTGTGGCCCAGGGGGCTGGGAGGGTGCCAGGAAGACGGGGGCAAACCTCGCAGGGGGAGGCACGAGTGTGGTTCTCTTTCCCCCACTGGGGGGGCCCCGGGGCCGGCGGCGGGGCGGGAGACCTCGGAAGCAGAGCCTGTGGAACAGGGGCGGCGGCAGGCCGGGGCGCGGCGGCCGAGGCGCCATGGCCACCATCCAGTCGGAGACTGACTGCTATGACATCATCGAGGTGCTGGGCAAGGGCACCTTCGGGGAGGTGGCCAAGGGCTGGCGGCGGAGCACGGGCGAGATGGTGGCCATCAAGATCCTCAAGAACGATGCCTACCGCAGCCGCATCATCAAGAACGAGCTGAAGCTGCTGCGCTGCATGAGGGGCCTGGACCCCGAGGAGGCCCACGTCATCCGCTTCCTCGAGTTCTTCCACGACGCCCTCAAGTTCTACCTGGTCTTCGAGCTGCTGGAGCAAAACCTCTTCGAATTCCAGAAAGAGAACAACTTCGCGCCCCTCCCGGCCCGCCACATCCGCACGGTCACCCTGCAGGTGCTCCGGGCCCTGGCCCGGCTCAAGGAGCTGGCCATCATCCACGCCGACCTCAAGCCCGAGAACATCATGCTGGTGGACCAGACCCGCTGCCCCTTCAGGGTCAAGGTGAGTGGGGCGGGGCTGCAGGGGCGGCGTGCGGCACCCCTGTTCTGCCGGCCCCCAGCCCTGGATGCTGATGCCTCCCTGGACCAACTGCCTAGCCCGGAGGTGCCGCCACCCTCGCTTCCATGATGCCGCTCCCCTCGTCCCAGTCCCAATCCGACAGCTTCTCCCTGCCAGGCCCGAGGGCTCCCCACTGTTGTTCGGTTCCTAGGGATCGGGCTCGGGTTCTGACCCAGCCCTGGCTCAGTGGGGCTGACATTCCAGTGAGGGGGCAGAGTCACCAGGATAAATGGTTACGTGAGGGAGGAGGAGACAGATCAGCTGGAGAGGAGGAGGGTGTGGGGTTAGGGTTAGGGTTAGGGCTGGAGGGTGACAAGTGACGCTTTAGATGCTTTGGTCAGGGCTCACTGAGTAAAGGGCAGAGGATGTGAGAAATGAGTTGCGTGGACACCTGAGGGAAGAACATTGCAAGAAAGGGGACAGCCGTGCAAAGGCCCTGCGGTGGGTATGCATCTGGCTTTTTTAAGAGTGAGGGCCTTCCTGGTGGCGCAGGGGTTAAAGTCTCAGCGCTCATCAAGCTATCATCAGCCTCTATGGCCAGGGAGGGGACCCACACAGCGTAGCAGACCTCTCCTGTCTTGCCCGCTGCTCCCTTCAGCAATAGATCTGCCTGTTCTGCTTCCCACTTTGTCTCTGGTGATCCCTCTCATCGCCCACACCTCTGGCCTGTCCCCCAGCTCTTGTGTGCATAAATAAATAAAATAAATCTTTTAAAAAAGAGAGAAAGGAAGAGAGAGGGGCCCAAGTGGCTGGAGGAGAGCATGACTGAAGGGAGGAGGTGACAGCAGATTGGTAGTGCCTTGGGGTCCATGGTGAGGACTGCAGCTTTTATCACAGGATGTGGTCAAGCCACAGGATTCTGAGCAGAGGTGGAACTCAAGTGGTTTGGTCCAGGTGTTCACAGGTCCCTTGGGGGTACCTGGAAGAACGGACTTGGGGAGAAGGGGCCTTTCCCCTCGTCCAGAGTCCGGCGAGGAGGCCCCTGCGTGGAAGCTGATGTTGGTGTGCAGGACCAGGCTGGGGGCTGTGGGGGTAAAACCCGCAAGACTTGCTGATGGACACACTGGGGTGAGAGAGAAAGGGAGGGATCCTTCTCCTCGTGGCATAAGTTCCTGAGGAGAGAAACACAAACACACAACGGAGAGACACAGGCGACAAGCACACGAAGAAGAGACTGAGACCACAGGCGTGGGGACACGGACACGCCGCCCCCGTCCACCTGCCTCCCTGCCCCCACAGGTGATTGACTTCGGCTCGGCCAGCATCTTCAGCGAGGTGCGCTACGTGAAGGAGCCCTACATCCAGTCGCGCTTCTACCGGGCCCCCGAGATCCTGCTGGGGCTGCCGTTCTGTGAGAAGGTGGACGTGTGGTCGCTGGGCTGCGTCATGGCTGAGCTGCACCTGGGCTGGCCCCTGTACCCAGGCAACAACGAGTACGACCAGGTGCGCTACATCTGTGAGACGCAGGGCCTGCCCAAGCCGCACCTGCTGCACGCTGCCCGCAAGGCCCACCACTTCTTCAAACGCAACCCCCACCCCGATGCCACCAACCCCTGGCAGCTCAAGTCCTCCGCTGACTATCTGGCTGAGACCAAGGTAGGGGAGCCGGTGGGGCGAGGGCAGCCGGTGTGGGGGCGGGTGCTGCAGAACATCTGAGCTACACCGCAGAGAGGTCTGGAAGCCGGCGGGTCAGCTGTGGGGGTTGTCACAGCAAGAGATCTGGGGGAGACCCGAGGTGGGGCTGGAAGCTGGAGGGTCGGCTCTGGGAGCTGCTGCAGCAGGACAGATTTAGGTGAGACTCCAGGAAGGACCGGCAGCTTGGGGGTCAGAGGTGGGGGCTGTCAGCAAGAGGTGCCTGGGGAAGTTAAGGCATCTCCTCTGCCAGCTTTAGCTCTGGGGCCAGGTGAAGGTGAGAGGGATCTGGGTTAGACCACAGAGAAAGCAAAGACGATCCAGGTTGGGTCCGGAGTGGCAACTGAGAGAGGGAGCTGAGTGGGGAGACCGTCGGTGATCTGTGCCCGAGAGCTGCTTGGGGAGCAGAGGACAGGGTCTGCCAGCCGTGGGGCTGTTGCCGTGGAGGCTTCTGCTAAGCGCAGACGTGGCAGCCTCCTGAGAGCCCTATGGAGAGGGCTGGCCAACTGTCTCCGTGAGCAGGGTATGGGCTTGGAGGGCGGGGCCAGGTCTGGGGGCTGTGGCAGCAAAAGCTGTCTGAATTGGAGTCCTAGGAGACTGGAGGTTTAGGGGAGACCCTCTGCTAGATGCTGGCAGGGGCTGCACTCTGCCCAACCACCTCTGGACACATCTGGCGTTCTGAGGCAAGGCGTGGAGCCTGGGTCAGTGAGCACTCTGGGCCAGAGGACGGGAGGGGCAAGGACACAGTCTGCGTCCCCCCTGCAAGGTCCCCCCTGCAAGGCAGCGCTCCGGACGCTGGGGTGGGGCAGGGACCCGGTGCGGCCTCCCAGCAGCACAAAAGCTCCAGGTCAGATCGTGGGCAGAACTGACCGTCTCAGGGCTCGGGAGTGTGGACGTCACAGCAGCAGGAGAGCTCTGGCTAGGCCTGGAGGGCAGACTGGGAGTTGGGGTGTCACACGTGTGCCCCCTGGCAGGAGGGCTGAGGTGCAGGCCTGGGCCTGGTGTGACCCCTGCCCTGTGCCCCTCCAGGTGCGCCCCCTGGAGCGCCGCAAATACATGCTCAAGTCCCTGGACCAGATCGAGACCGTGAACGGCGGCGGGGCCGCCAGCCGCCTGACCTTCCCGGACCGCGAGGCGCTGGCCGAGCACGCTGACCTCAAGAGCATGGTGGAGCTGATCAAGCGCATGCTGACGTGGGAGTCCCACGAGCGCATCAGCCCCAGCTCGGCCCTGCGCCACCCCTTCGTGTCCATGCAGCAGCTGCGCAGCGCCCACGAGACCACCCGCTACTACCAGCTCTCGCTGCGCGGCTGCCGCCTCTCGCTGCAAGCGGAAGGCAAGACCCCCACGCCCGTGGTGGCCGCCGTGGAAGACGGGCCCCCCTACTACCGTCTGGCGGAGGAAGAGGAGGCCGCCGGCATGGGTGGCGTGCCCTTCTTCCGCGAGGAGAAGGCGCCAGGCATGCAAAGGGCCATCGACCAGATGGACGACCTGAGTCTGCAGGAGGCCGGGCGTGGGCTGTGGGGCGAGACCCGGGCCGACGGGGTCCCCGACATGCTGGCTCCCCTCAAGGTGGCCGCCCCTGCACGCCGGGTGCCGGACACAGGCCCCGAGCCCATCCTGGCCTTCTACGGCAGCCGCCTGGCCGGCCGCCACAAGGCCCGCAAGGCCCCTGCAGGCTCCAAGTCCGACTCCAACTTCAGCAATCTCATCCGGCTGAGCCAGGTCTCGCCCGAGGACGACGGGCCCTGTCGGGGCGGCGGCTGGGCGGAAGGGGAGCGCTGCGGGGCCTCCGCTGAGCCGCCTGCCATCCAGCAGCGGGACGGGGATGGGCCCGACATCAAGGACGCGGCCATGGACGCCGAGGTGAGCCAGCTGGGTGGGCAGGCGTCGGGCCTGGGGTCAGGGGCTCCCAGAGCAGCAAGGACCCTGGCCTTGCCTCCTGCACAGCTGCCTTGCCTGCAAGGCAAGGACACCCGCGAGCCCCTCCTCACCCCGCAGGCTGAGTCCCAGGCTCGGCACATGCTAACCCCCCTTCAGACTAAAAGCGCAGGCGTGGCGGTCCACTTACAGAAGTTCCCCCAAGGCCCAGGCACTCCGGCACCCACCCTCAGATGTGACTGAGCCTCAGTAGACAATAACAACTCTCAGGACAGTGCCAGTCCTTGGGCACACCCCACGTATGCCCCCAAGAGGGGTTGAGGGCCAGAGGGGCCCTGAAGGAGGGAGTCCTCGAGGGACAGGCTGGGGGTGCCCTGGGTGGGGAGCTCCTTGGCTGATGGCCCTCTTCACCCCTCCCCCACAGAGGCCAGGCCCCGAGCTCTTCGACCCCAGCAGCTGCTCTGGGGAGTGGCTGAGTGAGCCAGACTGGACCCTGGAGAGCGTCCGGGGGCCGCGGGCCCAGGGCCTCCAGCCCCGCCATGCGCACGGCCCGCCTCGAGCCGCCAGCTTTCTGCAGCACGTCAGCGGGCACCACTGATGGTGGCCCCCCCTCCCCATCGCTGGGGCTGTGCTAGCTGGGCTGGCATCCCCTTCTCAGAGCCACCCCTGAACCCCCAGATTATTCGTACAGAAGTAGAGTTATCCAGAATGTCCCCGTCCCCCGTGACCCCCAGCGCCTGCCTGCACACTCCTCGAACAGGAGGGCCTTGCAGTCCGGCCCGCGGCCCCGTGACCGGAGGGGCGCAGGAAGGGGGCTCGCCCTGCTGGCCCGAGCACACCCTCGGTCCTGCCGCCTCTGCTATTTCAATAAAGAACTGTTCAGTCCTGCTCGCGCCTGCCATCCCTGCCCGAGCGCTGGCCTGCAGCTGGGGGCTCCGGCGGCTCCCAGCGCCCCGCCCTGAGACGCCGTGCTGGTCAGCCGCGGCTCAGGCGGGGGCAGGCTGCCCCGGTGCTTCGAGGGAATGGCTGCGCCTGGCACACCAGCCCGTCCCCACCAAGAGCTTGGCCCTGAGAACCCATGCCCAGCACGCCCTCGGCGGACAGGTGCCAGCTTGCCAAATGTCAAGGTCTCCACGTCTGTTGACCTGGACTTGCCAAGCTGCAGGCCAGGCACGCCCGGGTCCACGCTTGGGCCATACTGTGTGTGATTCCCTTGGCAGGGGGTACGTCCACGCTTCTCGGGGCAGGAGCCAGCGCCCCAACACGTGGGCCCCCCCCGGGGTGTGGCCGGGGTTCAGTATGTGCCGGTGGGGCTGGAACACGCTGGTCAGACGTGCTCCCTGACCCCCACCCCAGGCCACTCAGCCAGGTGCGGGCTGTACAGACAAGTTATTTACTTATTATACTCTTGGGCCCTCTTTGCCCTGGAAAGGGGGTTGGGCCAGGGGGCCGGGCCCAGCATGCACCCCACTTCTTCGGGGGCTGATCCTTCCCCCAGCTCGGCTGGGTCGTAGGGCCACAGCGTCAGGCCGGTGGGGGCAGAGGTAGAGGTGGGAGAGCAGGGGGAGCCTGAAGAGCCACGACAGGGCAGACAGAAGCGGGGACACGGGGACAGGGACCGGCACCCAGGACGTCTGGGTCGGTGGGGGCCTCGCAGGCCGCAGCCTGTCCGCTGGACCGGGCCTCAGAGCAGGCGGCAGGCATTGCCCATGCTGTCGGCTGAGGCGTCGAGGTCATGGCTGTAAGGGGAGTCCCAGTCCCTCAGGAAAACGGCCTCCAGCTGGCTCCGCAGGCCGCCCCGCCCGTTCTGCGTCACCAGCAGCGAGGTGCCCGCTGTCTCAGTGAAGTAGCTGCCGGACCAGTTGGAGGTTCCTGCGGGGAGCGGGGCAGAGTCAGGCCCCTGGTGGCGCCGCCGGCCCCGCCCCGGTACCCCGTGACGCTGCACTCACCGATGTAGGTGGCCCGTTCGGTCACCATGTACTTGTTGTGGTTGACGCGGGCGTACGGGATTCTGGCCTGGGCCTCGTCCGCAGGGACCACAAAGAGTTTCTGAGGGGCGGGGCAGATGGAGAGAGTGAGATGTGCAGGATGGGGGTCTCAGTGAGGACTGGGGACTCGGCTGCTTCCGAAGAACCCTCAGGGCTAGGACAGGGTGAGTGAGGACTCAGCAAACGCCGGTTCAAAGCAGGGGCCACCTGCTCCTTCTAGAATGGCTCCGTCTGTCCTGTCTCACGTCAGACACCCGCTTTTCCAGCTTCCTCTGTGCCTCCCCGTCCCGGGTGTGACCCCTCGCCGTGTCCCCCCTCCCACCCTGACCCACAGGGCCCCGTGTGTCGCCTTCTCCCTGGCTGTCCGTCGGACACAGCGAGCTGCGGAGCCGCGCCCAGCACAGGGCCGCGGGAGGCCAGGCCATGCTTACCACCTGGATGTCGGAGTGGGTGTGGTTGTCCCGCAGGGCCGCCAGGGAGAGCAGGAAGGCTCGCATGGACGGCTCCGAGTGCCCCCAGCAGCTGACCAGCAGGCGCACCTTGACGCCCCGCTCATAGGCCGCCCGCCGCAGCCCGTCGTCGATGGCGGGCCAGAACCTTGGGGGAGGGGAGTCCCAGATTCAGAGAGCGGCTTTATCTGCAGGCCTCACCCTTAGCGTTAGGGACTCAGGCCTGGGCTCTGCTTCAGCTTCCAAGGCCCCAAAGCCAGGGCCGCCCATCTTTGCCCCACCATCCTGTCCTGTCCGCCTCCTTAAATCCTGTACCCCCTCTCTCTCGTTTCTGGCTCCCATCCCTGCCCCCCAAACCTAGTCTTCCCACTGTTTTGTCTGCTGCCTGTGTACGGCCCACACTACGTTCTCTGACTCCCCGAAAGCCCACTCATTTCCCCTTCCTATCACAGGTCACTAACCCCACACCCGCTGCCCAAACCTGGATGCGCTGAGCCCCCGTCTTCTGCCCAGGTGCCCCTCCTGTCTCCTCTGCCTCTCCTGTGGCTTCCCCTCCCTCCGCATCCTCGCCTTGGCCCCCGGGGGTTCTTGCGCCTGTCTCCTCCGCACACGGCGGCCCCTGCCCCAGCGCTGTCCCCGCGCCCAGCAGTACCTGTGCGGGTGGGAGAACTCCATGGTGGGCAGGTAGTTCATGACGGCGATGTAGATGAAGCTCCGGGCGTTGTCCACCACACTGAGCAGGGCCTTCAGGTCTGGGGTGCGGCCACTTGGACACAGGGGTGGGGGTGCACTCTGGTGGGGAGGGGACAGATAGGACACATGCCTTCGAGGGGCACCGTCACAGTGGCCCAGTGTACAGACAGCTCACGACCCAGGTCCGTGGGTCTCAGTGAGTCCTCAGCCCCATGAAGGGGCATAGTAATGACCACGTCCATTCCACAGGCGAGGAAGGCAGGCCCAGAGAGGGTAAGCGACGTGCCTGAGGCCACACAGCTGACGAGCGGAGCCGGGACTTGAACCCGGACTATCAGGTTCCAGAATTTATGCTCTAATCCAAAGGTTTCAGTATTTCAGCAGGAACAGCCTTGCCAGGGAGCTTTTAGAACCTAAATCCTTGGGCCTTGGGCACGAAGCATACTGAATCCGGGTGAGGCCCAGGAACCAGGGCATGAACACGCCCTCCCAGACTCTGACGCAGCTTCAGATTTGAGGGCCTCTGCTCAGTCCCCTTTCGCCCCCAGCCTGCTCCCCACCCACACCGACAGCACACACTCCTGACATGCCCCTGCCACACAGCCTTCACCCAGTCTTCTCCATCCTCACTGCGGAAGAAAGGGGGAGTGACAACTGGAGCAGAGAACCCCAGAGGGTCCTGTGTCCCTGCATCCACGTCTCCACAACAGTCCCGGGCCTGGTCAAGTAACTCGCCTGGTGGGGATTGACGGGGTCCAAGGTTGCCCACCTCAGCAAGTGAAAAATGCCAGCAGCTAAAAGCTGTGCTTCACCTAGGGGCTCTGTGCCGAAGGGGCAGCTGTCCAGGAGAATGTTCCAGAGCGATGCAAAAGCTCTGTGCCCTCAGCAGCACTTGCTACGTGCGGCTAGTGTGGCTGAAGAGCTGAACCTTTAATTATTGCTTTTTTTGCTAAAGTTTTATTTTAGCCTTAACACCCCCCTTCCAGGTAGCCTGATTCTCTCCCTCCAGCACCCTAAATCTGGAGGCAGCCTAGCCCCATCTTGTGCTTTTAGTTTTAACTGACTTAAACAGGAAGAGGCACGTGCGTTGTATTGGACACAAGAGCACATCAAAGGCACCTCGCCGGGAGCTCCAAGAGACTAACTGTGGTGATACCCGTTTTCCACAGGAAGCTGAGGCCTAGAGGGGCTGGGGCATACCCAGGACCCTGACCAAGCAGAGCAAGCAGGTGTGAGGGCTGGTAGTGGGGAACCGCTGCCCCCACGCCCCATGGATCACTGGGCTGTGAATGAGTGCACGGACTAGGCCAGGCCAGGTCCCTCCTCCCCCAGACTCACCGCCAGGTAGGCCAAAGCAGGGGTTCCATTGAGGCAGATCTCCATCGGGGTCTCTTGATTGTAGCGGGTGTCATAGGGCCGGGGCCAGGTAGACGGGATGGAGCTGCCCGCTTGGCCCAGGTACCAGTAGGCCTCGAAGATCTTGGTCAGATCTCGAGCCAGGCAGCTGCAGTTGTACATGACCACGCCCAGCTCCTTGACCTGTGGGGGGGCAGCGCTGAGACGGGGGTAGCCTGGTGCTCACAGGTGACGTGGACACTCCCTGCTCTCCACGCTCAGCTCCTCTCTCTCTCTTCCACGGTCCCTGGCTCTCCTTCCTGCCCTTCAATCTACCCACCCCTCTCTCTCTGCCCATCCACCCTGTTTCTGTTCTTCGGTCCCCCAGTGTCTCCCATCATAGCAAACGACTCGAGTTTAGGTGAAAATCCGTTATTCCAAAGCTCTAGGTTTCCTGAACCACTGTATAGACTTTTGCTTCTATTCTCTAGCTAGCAAGCTATTTCTTCTTAGGTCCCAGGTGGGTCTCCTCCTCCAGGAAGTCCCCCTTGACTGCCCACACTGCATCAGGCATTCTCCTGGGCGTTTACAGTCCCTAGGCTTCCCTCATTCCGTCAACAAACCTAGCCCTCTGCTGGACACCAGGGGTGACTCTGCCACAGCTGGAACTTCAGCATCTCCCTGCAGAGTGGGTGAAATTTAGGGACTTGGGAGGCATTTGTTGAACAAGTGATTGCTGCCTGAACTATGTCCTCCTTGCTGTCCTGTACTAATTCTGTAGCTCCTCCAGGTAATGCACTAGTTATTATCTGCTAAGTCATTTAGATAATGACAACCCCCGGTTGGGTCCCCCCTCCGGGCCTGACCCTTCTGCCTTGACCACTCTGGGCCACAGGCCTCCCCCTACGCTGGACTGGGAGCGCCATGTTCCCCACCATGTTCCCAACATCACACAGAACAGGCCCGGGGGGAGCACACCCCCAGGGAGTGAGTAAGGGCACAAGGTGCAAGGAGTCTCGAGGGCCCTGTGCAGGGCTGGCAGCTGCCACCAGGGATCAGAGGGACTCCCAGGCTTCCAGAGCAGGGGGAGGCAGCAGAGGGCTGGACGGGGCATGTTTAGGGAGGTCTGGTAGGCGACGGGAAGGAAGCCGCAGACAGGATAGCAAGGACTCTGGAGTGGGGTGCAGGGGAGGCTGGATGCCTGCCCTGTGGGGCAGGGAGCGGCACGAAAGGGCAGGCGGGCAAGGCAGGCAGACCTGGGTCAGGGAGCGCCAGTCCATGTTGGCACTGCCGATGTAGAAGTGGGTCTGGTCCACCACCCAGAACTTGGTGTGCAGGACGCCATGGGTCAGCTTTTGCATGTCCACCATGCGGACCTGGGCGCCTGCAACCGACAGGAGTGGATGTGGTCAGGGACTGACTTGGGGCCCCCCGGGCCCAGCTCGCCCCCAGCTGCGCCTTGCTCACCGCTCTGCAGCAGAGTCTGCAGGTCTGCCTGTGGCTGCTGCCCGTTCGGCTTGCTCACAGCCACGCGCACCTTCACCCCTCGGGGCGCCAGCATCTGCAGCTGCCGGAGGACCTCCTCGCCCTGGAGGGAAGGGGAGCGAGGGGGAGCGTATGAGGGACCTGGCCAGCCAGTTCACAGCGCACCCCCCCCCCCCATGTGGTTGTTTTGAGACTGGGCTCTGAGAGGTGAGCGGGTGTTAGCGGGGTTCCCCTTGGCCTGCACGGCAGGGATGGCTTTACAGGTTAACATGTGAAGACCTGTTATCTGCTTCAGTCATTGGTTGTTCTGCACCCGCCAGGGCCTCCCTGCCCCTCCTGCCCTTTCCAGGGGCTTGCTGGGAGCGTCCATGCCTGGCCCCACAGGAGTCTCCAGGCTCCCCTGCCTAGCGGTCGGGAAGGCTTGGGGATGCCTAACAGCACAGACTCCTGTTACTTAACGATGGGGCTCCGTTCTGAGAGATTCATTGTCAGGCAATTTCGTCCTTGAGTGAACGTCACAGAGTGTGACTGGATAAACCTAGGAGGTGGGGCCCGCGACACACCCAGGCTGGGTGGTACAGCCTAACGGCCCCACTGTGGTTTCCATGGTATGTCGTGGACCCAAGCGTCACCGAGGGGCACAGGCATGGGACCGTGACCGCCATTGACTCCCTGGCACGTACTGTGAGGCGGCCCCGGGCTAAGCCCCTTCACGTCAGAAGTCAGTGTGTTACGGGGGAGGTCATCCTGAAGGGTTCACACAATAGGTCTACAGACTCCGACCCCCACTCCAGACCAACAATACTCAAGACCACAAACCCTATAAGGTCATCATTGAAGAGCAGATCTCTGGGACCTGAGGGTGGAGTTACCAGCCAGGCTGGGGATAAAACCAGACACGTGGGCCTTGGGGGCTCTCAGGGTGCTGTTGGGTTCCAGCTCGGAGGAACTGGCAGGACATTTACGGGTTTGGATCCCTATCTTCTCCCTGTGTTAGTCATTACTTTATTCCCCCTTCTTTTGTAAATAAACCCTTTAGTAACCTTTGTTGTATATGCCTGCAGTTGGGGCGTTATAAGTGCCTTTCGAGCGCGCGGGTGAAGACCCAGTCAGGCAAACCCATTTTATATCAAGGTTGCCCTGTAACAAGTGGGTTCTTATTGCTCTCAAGGACGAGGAGATGGGCTCTAACCCAAGGGGCAGAGGAGAAAAGGCGCATCAAGAACTCAAGTGTGCAAGGCGGGACTTGTACTCAGACCCGCTGCGCTTCTACTTTGATCCCCTGGGGGGAGCCAGCGTGGAGTGGGACCTCACACTGTCTCTACCTTTAGTCCTCTGGGTTTAGACTGTGCTTAAGGACCCCCACAACTAAAGTCAATATTAAGGGCCACCGTCACCAAGAAGGACAAAGAGTCTTTTAATGGACAGGGATACGCATTCAGGCCGTTCCTTGTCAAACCCTAAGCATGGCTTTTTGATCTACCCGCAGAGCACAGCATGGGTATAATAATTGCATACACTTTGGAAGGGCTGACTCTGTCAGGCACCTTGCTATGACGTGCCCGGGCTAGCCCGCTGCGGCCTTGCACGTGGAGGGCCGCCATCTGATCTGCCCCACTGTAACCTAGGAGGAGGGCGTCAGTCCCACTCGGCAAGTAAGGAAACTACATCCCCAAAGGAGAGATGACCTGTCCAAGGTCACACGGCTGGGGAGTGGCGGCCTGGCTTGGGGGCTGGCCACGTTTGTGCGCTCTGCTTGTGTTTCTTTGTGTGACAGGGTCGGGCAGCTTGTGGGCCGCTGACATCTGGCGGCCTAATCCCTCGTAACCAAACCCATGCCCTGACATTCAGAGGCCTCCTGGTGGCCGTGACAAACGCCCCCATCCAGAAGGCCAGGTGAATTCAGTTGCTCCCAAATGCCCATGTCCAAACCTCCGTAGGAGAAATGCCCACTGCTTCACTGCTTCGCGGACTGCGGGAGGGTGATTCCCACCATGCTCCCGTCCCCCCCCCACACACACACACACTGCTGCTGCCGGCTGGGCCCAGGTCGCCAGGTACCTGATGGGCAGAGGGCTCCTGAGTGCGCGTGTCATTGTTGGTGAGGGTCCAGTAGAAGGAGGCGATGTCCAGGCTGCTGTGGGCGCCGGCCAGCAGGCCCAGCCAGGCTTGGCTGGTGGAGGGGTTGGTCGTGGAGGCATTGGGGAAGTCCAGGCCCTCAGGAATGCTCTCCACCAGCACGGCCCTGGGGGGCAGGGGGTGGCATCAGCCATACAGGGCCAGAGAGGACTGGCTGGGACGGAGTGCCCACCTGTCCACCCACGGAGGACGGAAGACTGTATCTGTACGTGCCAGCCCTCGAGTCTGCGTCTGGGCATCTGTCTAGAGGTGGCGTGGCCGTGTGTGTGTGTCTGTGTCCACAGGTGGGAATGGAAGATGCCGTGTGTGTCTGTCTGTTCACAGACCTGGAGAGAAGGTGATGCTGTGGTTGCCATGGGAACAGTGTGGGAAGGGGGTGGGCACAAGGGAAGAGCCTTTGATGGTGGTATACTTGGGAATCTGAGTCAGCTCCCTCTGTCACAGTCCTGGGGTAACCGAGTGCAGGCCCTGCTTAGTGTGTGTCTAAGTGCACCTGGCCTGGCAGGGCCTCTCACACACACCCCCACCCCCACCCCATCGAGGCCCCCACTTACTCGCAGGGATCATAGCAGGGGGCTGGGCGCTGGTTGGGCCCAAAAAGATGCAAATCGCCGTATTCCCATAGAAACAGCTGAGTCATCAGAGCACCGAAGCCAACGACCGCCAGGATGAGGACCAGCAGCACCCAACGAGCTTTCTGTGGGGAGGAGACCATGGGTCAGCCCAAGGGGCGCGGCCCAGCCTCTGCCTGAGACAGACTGAGCTTGGCGGTGGGCTCCTTACCTTCTCTGCAGCCTTCCAAGCCTCGATCTCATTCATGGGCAGCTCGTTGGTGGGCTCCTCAGCTGGCACCTTCAGCTGGGGGAAGGGATGGTGGGGGGAATGTCAGGGCAGCTTAGTGGACCCCACCTTCCACTGGGTCCAGGCCTTCCTCCCAGAGCTCCCCCCAACACCTACCTCCTGGTACATCAGTTTAGGCTTCATCTTGCCAGGCATCCAGGGGCTTCAAAGCCCAGATGGGAAAGTGGGTGTGTCAGCGTCTCCAAACTGTGGGGAACAAAAGCTGGCACTGTATGGGGTGTTTTGGGCTTGGGGGGACCATCATGGAGAGCAGATCAGTCTTGGGACTCATGGGATTCACTGTCTCCATGTTCATGATCACAGGGGCCACTGGAACCATGCCAGGCACCCCAAAAGGAGGAAGCTGACTGCTGGTCAGCAGGATTTCGAAATCCCTCGGGGTTCAATGCCTCGTCTTTCTTTCCAGCCCTCTGCGTGCGTGGTCAGCCCTGCAGCCCTTTAGTGCCCACCCTGTCCCCCTTAACGCCCACCACTTCTCTCACTGGGGCTCGCACTGCTCCCCATCAGCACCTTCTCTTCTCCAGCGAGCGCTCACCAGCTAGCCCCAAAAAGACGGCTCGGGAGGGGGTCGGCGAGCCCCCTATGTGTGCCAGGCTCTCCGAGCCTGGGACTAGCCAGGGAGCATTTCCCAGGTGGCTCCCCTGTCCGCTCCCTCAGGTACCCACCAGACAGCTCCGTCCGGGAGCGCAGGACCATCAGGGCTTCCCCGCCAGCCCCAGCCCACTCCCCACCCCATCCCCCCAGTCATCCTCCTCATCCTACCCCAGAGGGGCCTCGGCTTTACTCCGCAGGCGGCTGCTGCTACCTCCGCGGGGCCCCAAGCTTCTGCCCCAACAGGCTGAGCAGGGGCGGGCGGGAGGGGCGGGGCCTGAGGAGCCCCCGCCCACTGCAGCGGGGAGTCTGCGCAATGCGCGCACCCACCCGGACTCTCCGCAGGGAGAAGGGGGGACCTGGCCCCCCGGTGGGGTCCCGCCAACCTGGCCCCGGGTGGGGAGATGGTATGACTGGGGGATGGGGTTTGCCATACTACACCCGAGAGCCCCAAAGTGAGTTAGGGAAGCCGCAGGTAAAGAGCAAAGGGGGCGCCACATCTTTCCCCGTCTACAAACCTTGCGACTTTTTGTACCGTTGGGCATGCATTTGCCTAGTGAAAAAATATATATAAAATTAATGATTTTAAAAACGTGCACATAAAATGGACAGACCAAGACTGAAGAATATGATTTCGAGACGAAGCAATAAGATTAGCAGAACATACAAGCCCACGCTTTGCGGGGGGACGGGGGTGTAGCGAGAAGTGGGGGAAAGAAAAGGTGGGTTTTCGGTCGAGTGTGTTTTCGTTGACAGTATTTGACTTCTTAAAGAAAACCAAATGATACTTTGATAGGGACTTTGCAAATTTTGTTTTTGAAGTACAGGCTCTGGCTGGAGATAAGCAGCGGCTCCCATCTCCTCCTACCTCGCAAACAGGGACGAAATCCACAGCGGTAGAAATAAATTGGTGCGCCCCTCCCCTCCCACCTCTCCTTGAAAGCTGGGAGACCCCTGCCCCCCGCAGGAAGTACAGATAAATGCGAAAAGGCTTATTACAGTGAGCAGGAGCAGCGGCCAGTAGTGTAGGTTACCTAGAAAGGAAAGTTTGGGGGTGGATCAGGATTGCTTTTTATTGTAGCCTATTTTCTTTTTAAAATTGTGAAATAGAAGCAACTTACAGAAAAAGTATCGAAAACATCTCTGTGCAGTTAAGACCTAATTATAAAGCCAAGACAGATGTTGCCATGTCCCAAGCTCTGTCACTTAAAAAAAAAAAATCATGTGGGTGCATTACTGAGATTTAAAAAAAGAAGAGAATCCCAAAAGGGAGTCTGGTTCTCCCCTCACCCCAAGATCCCGCCCAGTTCTGAAATGACAATTTGGAAACCTCTTCCCCAGTGCCCAAACCAGGTTGGCTAGGGCAGAGCATCTCCCAAGAGGCAAATGGGGATGTGTCAGGTGGATTCAGCAAAAAAGGGCCACAGGCCAAGGTCATCTGGAACTCCAGAGGTCACGGGAGAAGCAGAGGAGTCTCTGAGGTGGCTTACCAGCTGCATTGTGGGTGGGTGGGCAGAGACACAGAGTAGGAAACATTTGCCTTTTACTTATTTTTCAATATAGCATTGGTGAGAAATGTTTTATTTAAGAATGGGGGCTGGGGCCCGCAAGCTGTGTGAAATTAGGGAAGCAAAGATAAGCAAACAAAACTGAGGAAGAGGTGGGGCGTGAAGAAGTGATGGGTGAGATGAAGTGCTGAGAGGCTGGGGAGCTGGGATGGCAGGAACACTGATGGACTTCATGCCAGTTGTTAGGGTCCTTTGGCTTTCAAGTTCACGGTGATGGCAGCTCTGTAGTTCGGGTTTAATTTTAACTTCTGTTCTGTTTCTATCAAAATACACCAAAGAAAGTGTTTAAAAAGAAAACTGGTCCTAGAGAAGTAGTTTAGACTGGAGTAGACAGGGGAGTAGTTAAAATTGTGGGTTGCAAGGCCGTGTGTCTGATTTAATGAACCTCAGCACTGGCTATTGGATCTGGGAGAAGTAACTGTGTATCTGGACCTTAGTTTATCCCTCTGCAAAATGGGCATGGTAACCACAGCATCCACTATTTCCTCAGGCTGTTCTTAATGTTACACATTTATGGAGACCCTACTGGGCACCAGGTATTGCTTCCAGCGCTGCTGATACCCCTGTGAACAAACAGACAGGAGGAGACAAGAAACAGGATACAGAGTAAATTACATGTTGCAAGGTAATAAATGCTGTAGAGAATCAGGAAAGAGGGATGAGGTGGGGTGGGGATGGCTTATAATGTTAAGTGAGCAATATGGGAAGGTCTCACTGAGGGGATACCCGGGGAAGAAAACCTCAAGGAGCAGAGGGGGCTACCTAAGTGGACTTCTTAGGGAAGAGCATTCCAAGGAGAGGGAATAGCCAGTGCAAAGGCCCTGAGACAGAAATGTGCCTTTTGTGTAGGGGGTAGAGCAAGGGGTATGTAGTGGAATGGAGGAGGGAGGAAGAGGGAGAAGAATCATCCAGAGACCGTGGCAAGGAGTAGGGTGAGGCCACAGGTAGGTTAGAAGCAGAAAAGGAATGCTTTGGGTGTTGTTGCACTGTGTAGAAGAGTAGCCTCAAGAAAAGATAATGGGGGTCTCCCTGGTGGCGCAGCAGGTGGAGCGCTGTACTGTGAAGCATATGTGGCACAGCAGCATGAGTTCAATCCCCTGCCAGGGAGGGGACCCACATGGCACAGCAGACCTCTCTTGCCTCGCCTGCTGCTCCCTTCAGCAGTGGATTTCAGCCGATCTGCCTGTTCTGTTCCCCACTCTGTCTCTGGAGATTCCTCTCACCTCCTGCGACTCTGGCCTGTACCCCAGCTCTTGTGTGCATAAATAAGTCTTTTGAAAAAAAGATACTGTCCCATATGGGCATAACTCCTAGTACCTGTGGATAGGCCCTTATATGGAAAAAAAGACCTTAGCATATGTAATTAAATTCAGGAGTTTGAGATAAGATCACCCAGGATTACCTGGGCGGGTCCTACATCTGATGACAAGTGTTTCTAAAAGAGACATCAGAGAAGAGACAGAGGCCACAGAGCTGGAAGTCAAGACCAGGTGCACCAGAGCCACCACAGTCTGGATTAGGCAAGAAATAGCTCCTCAGAACCTCTGCAGGGAGAGTGCCCTGCCCACACCTTGATGTTGGGGGTGGGGAGCAGGGAGAAGGTGGGCAGGACCAGGGTGGGGCCTATGGGGGTGGAGGGTAAGGTGGGGAGAATGGGTCCTTTCTGAAGGTGGAGCCAGTCAGATTTGATGTGGATTCAAGGTGATTTTGAGCCCCAGGGTAGTTCCTGGGGCTTGAGGCTGAGTTTCTGCAGGAAAGGAGGTCCGAATAGCTGATCTGAGAAGGATGGAGGGAGTAAAGTTTGGAGGAGAGAGCAGTAATAAATAATGAACAGATAAATACCTGTGCATATACATGCGTAGTACATGTTTTGAACATAAAAAATTTGCGTTGTCTAAAATCTAAGTGGGTTATTTGAACTGAAGAAATCAGCACGTATCTAGTGCATAGAATGGACGTAGGAGGGGTTCTCAATATACATGATTGTCAAGGTTTCTAAAGACCCAAAATAGGCATCCTTCTGCCTGTCCCCCTCCCCCTGAAATATGGTGGCTTTGCATTACAGGCCTTTACTGTTTAACTTCCCACAACGCACACAGAACTTCTGCAGAAATTAGATTCTATGGCTTGGGCTCCTAGCTGGGTGCCCATTTCCCCACATCCCAGTGTTCAGAAAAGGGCTGTGGCCTCAGCTGGAGAGGTATTTGGCAGCCCCCTCCTCTCCATTCCTACATCTGGGGCAGAGGGAGCAGGGTAAGTGGAAAATGAAAGTGAGCAAAATGGCAGGACAGCAGGTGACTGGGCCCGGCTGGTCCTCAGCTCATCTCGTTACTGTGTTCTCAGGGACTCAGAACCCCGTGATGGGTCCCCATTGCAACACCCAGGCTGGTCCTTGCGCTCTGCTATCTTGATGAAGTGGGGTGCACTCCTGCCAGCAAGTGTGCCCCCTCCCAGCCCACAGAATATCCCCTCCAGCCCCTCGGCTTGTGACACTACCTGTCTTGGGGTGTGATACCACAGACCACAGAAGAGGAAGCAAAGCCCAGTGGGCTTTCAAGAAGGGCTTTGGGCTCAGTCACAGCTCCCTGGCCTCGCCCCTCCCCCGGTGGGGGACGGGTCAGTGACCTGAGTTCTCTTCCACCAGCAAGGCTTTGGCTCAGAGAGTCCATGTTCAATTCCATCTCTGTCACTTTCTCCACCTGGGGCTTTGTCTGAGTCCTGTTGGCCTCATCTGTGAAACGGGTATCATCTTACACCTGTCTAGGAGGTGGCTGTAGCACCTCTGACTGAATTAAGGGGTTGGAGTCTCAGAGTCCCAAGGCCCTGGATTCACATCTCAGCTCTGTGTGGAAATGGGGAGAGGCTTTGTTCTCTGTGCCTCGTTTTCGTTCTCTTAACAGTGGGGAGATGGGTTGGCAACCTCACGTTTGCAGGGAAGAGGCGGTGAGACCATCTGCCCATGCGGGCAGGTGGCCAGAAAACCCCAATACAAGTTGGCCGGGAGATCTGTGGGTTCCCTAGTGCCCTGTCTGATCTTTTCCTCTCCCCTGAGCATGCGAAAACTATTGTATGGATGTTTGAAAACTTTGGTGGAAAAGGCTTTTTTGATGTCTCTCTAGACCTAGAGACCGATACTTTATGTAAAATAATAACCCAACCTCTGAGTCTAACCCTTGGTGTTCCCAGGCCAGGACGGACAGGGTGGGTTCAGATCAGGGCATCTCAGCTTGAAAGTAAAACTCAAGGTCAAGTTAAGCTGTCTGAGACCACAAAGGAGGGCGTGTGTGAGGCCCATGTGAAGGCCTGGACAGGCCACGACACAGAAGATACTTACAAACCTATAGACCTTCCCTACGGCTCAAAACAGAAATACTCTTGTGTTCAGAGGAGCCAATTTTCACTTGATAGTACAGACTACTTTGGAGTAAATAATCAGTTGTCTGTGGTCAAGTCTATAGAAAGCAAACAGAGCACAGGTGTGACAAACTGTGCTTTTTGGTTTGTTTTGTTTTGAGTAGAAGAACCTTTATTTCCAAAGGCCCCTAAAAGGTGCCCTGAGAGAAAGACAAGGCTTGATCTGAAAAGTCGTTAAACACATAAAACAACTTCAGCAACAAAACCCCAGCAACACACCCTCACAGAATGGTGCATACTTCTAAATTGGAACTTGAGCTCTGAGCAGGCCTACCCCTGCTCAAAACCCCTCTGTGGCTCCCCCCTGCCCTCAGGACTAAATGTCTTTTCATGTGCCCTTGGGCCTACCTGCACAGGCCCCTCCGTACTGTTACGGTTTCAGTTCCCTTTTGGATGCCAAAGCTGAATTCCAGCTCTGGAAATCCCATGGCTTCTTAGACACTTCCTCTCAGGTGTCCTCAAGCCCCTTACACTCACCATGTTCTCAACTGTCCTTAGCTTCTTTCTCAAACCTGCTTCTTCCCCAGGGCCCCATTTCAAGGAGGCTTCCTGGAGGAGGTCGTATCTGAGCTGATAGACATGAGCAACAATCCTTCGGGGTCTCAGCCTGTGTGTCACCTCCTCCAGAAAGCCCTCCTGGATTATCTTTGAGCGCCAGGTTGGTTGCAGATCCCTTACAATTTGTTCTCTGAGAGTCTTACTCCTCTACCCCTAGACCTGGCTGCCCCCATGTGGGTCCCTACTCCAGTCACCTCCCTTGGTTCCCAGCCTCCACTTAACTCTTCCAACCTCCGCTCTGACTCTAAGTCCTCCCCACCTCCTTGTCAGGTCCTCAAGACAAAGTCCCGCTTCTCAATGTGGCTCCTGGAGCCCCCAGTAACCTTCCCCTATAACCTCTCTGGCGTACTGTCGCCCGTCCCTTATGCCCGTCATATTTACTGTCTTTTAGTTCCTTGCACTGAAACCCCACTTTCACCACCCAACCTCTCACAGCTACTCCTCCTGCTCAGCGTACTGTTTTTTTCTGTCCCAGCTGCTCTGTACTATCAGCTTAGATACCCAGCTCTCCCATCGCGGCCCTGACCCCTCCGTCTGTGCTTCTCCATCCTGGCTTGGTGATGGGTCTGTCTCTCCACTGGACTGGCAGACCCATGAGGGCTGGGCCTGTCTTGGTTACTACCATGTCCCCAGTGCCACCCGGCCAGCTCATTCACCTGTTCGGCCAGCTCATTCACCTGTTCGTTCTACCATGTATTCAGCAACCATTCGCTGATAAGCCTTGTCTAGAAAGATAGCACAGAACAGAAAAACAAACACCAAACCCTAGAGAAGATGTTGTGTGTGTGTGTGTGTGTGTGTCTAACAAGCAAATGAGTAAAACATAGAATGTGCTTGGAGTTAAAAAAATAAAACAGGGGAGGGATGGTGATATCACAGCTGAAAAATACTGATGGCTCCATTCAAAAAGCCACAGCAGGATGGAGACAAAGAAGTGTGATTGTCCCTGTTTCTCAGATAAGGTGGCAGGCCCCAGGCCATCACTAGCCAGCTTTCATACCGTGGGTTTGGGACTCGGATCCCCGGCACTCAACTCTCTTTCAAACCACTACCTGCTGAACCCAAGGCCTGATGTCTTTTCCTTGCCACCCTGCGGGCAGGATGTGGGTAGGGCTCCTTTTGCTTATTGTACCAGTCAGGGCTCAGAGCTCGAACACTTGCCTTTTTTTTTTTCCAGTCCCACTTAACAGATAAGGGAATTAAAGGGCCAAAGAGGTTAAGTCGTTGGCACAAAGGAGCAGCGCCAGGCAATGGTGGAGCCAGGATCTGAACTTCAGCTGCCTCTGGGTGCCAGGCATAGACAGCGGCCTCTTCTGTTGCTTAGCATCTGCAGACCTGTAGCTACCCTCCCTCCCACCATGACAGCCACTGGCTGTGGCCTCTCAAAAATTCTACCAACAGAGCTCTCTGGTGGCACAAGGGGTTAAGTCGCAGTACTATCAAGCTATCTGTCTCCAGCCACTGTGGCCTGAGTTCGAACCCCAGCCAGGGAGGGGACCCACATGGCGCAGCAGACCTCTCCTGCCTTGCCCGCTGCTCCCCTCAGCAGTGGATTTCAGCAGACCCGTCTGTTCTGCTCCCTGCTCTGTCTCTGGTGAGTCCTCTCATTGCCTGCACTTCTGGCCTATACCCCAGTTCTTCTATGCATAAATAAATAAATCTTTAAAAATCTACCAACAGCTCCTACCCCTTTTCCTCCCCATTTCTGAAAGGGGCATTTGAAGTTTTCTCCAGATACAAAGGATATGTGAGCGCAGCCTTAAGAAGAGGATCTTCTTGGTTGCCCTTGCCAATCCATCTTGGGTACAGTCCTAGAGTTGTCACACATGTCATAGCATAGCACATCAGCTCGAACGCTTCCTTTCCTCCAGATTATCTTTCCATGTTTCTTACCTCGCTCATGCTAACGCCAAAATCTTCTCCACAGCCCACGTGACCCCAGATGACCTGTTCTCAGGACCGCTTTGACCTCTGCCCTCACTCCTCTCCTTCCTCACTGGCTTCCTTGACATTTCTTAAAATATTCCATGCACACTTACCTCAGGGCCTTTGCACATACTGTTCTCTCTGCCTAGAATGCTCTTCTCCAAGACAGCCATATCACTCTCCCTAAGTCCCCTCTAGGTATAATGTGGCTCAAGTATAACCTCAATACACCTTCCCTGACCACTTTATTTAAAACTACAACCCTTAGTATGTATTCCCCACCCTACTTTGAACACATTCTATGATCTACTTACCTGTTGGTTTATCCTCTGTTACCCTGATGGGATGTAAACTCCATGAGAACAGGGATATTTGTCTGCTTTGTTCACTGATGTGTCCCCAAAGGCACAGTATTGGACATGCAGAATGTGCTTAATAAATATCTGTTAAGTGAACAACTTCCCTTTTCATTCCCATATGGTAGATGCAGCAGTTGAGGCACAGGGTTGTTAAGTCACCTGCCCAAAGTCGTGCAGTTATTTTTTTTTTTTAAAGATTTATTTATTTATGCACACAAGCACTGGGGTACAGGCCAGAAGTGTGGGGGGGTGAGAGAATTCACCACAGAGAGCGGGAGCAGAACAGGCAGATCAAAGAAAGTACACTGCTGAGGGGAGCAGCGGGCACAGCAGGAGAGGTCTGCCGTGCCATGTGGGTCCCCTCCCTGGCCGGCAGCAGGGATCGAACTCGCGCTGCAGTGGCTGTGGTTTGTTTCATAGTGTGTTGCTTAACCCACTGCGCCACCGGGGAGGCCCTCGTGCAGTTATTTAATACTACATGCCCCGGGGGTAATGTTACCAGCCACTGTCCTACACGGCCTCCCTAAGAAGCTCTTAAGACACTTACCTTTCCACTTGGGGACTCAGTATTGATGAGGACTGACTGAAGTGTGGGTGGGACCTGCTTCATCTCTCTCTACCCCCATTCTAGAAGTCAAGGGAAGTCTGAGTCTAAGTTACTTTTAGTCTCCCTCCTCCCTAAGATGCCCCCACTCAACTCCCATGGAGGATGGGATGCTGTAGGATTTGGCAACATTGGCCAAACGCTTCGAATATTTCATCTCTCTGTACCCTGACGAAATGGTCTCATTCTAGAGGGTGGGGGATCACCTAACCTAACAAGGGAAAGAGACAGGGATTAAGTATTTCCATGTGCAAGGTTTGTGATGATGTTGACAGGCTACCCCTTTGGGTGTGGTGATGTGGCAGAGGTGGGGACAGGCGGCAGTGACGTGGATGGTTGCTATGACAGAAGGTATCGATGATGAGTGTGATTCATGGTGAGGGCTGTTGGCGGAGGGTTGTTGGCGGGGAGAGTGAGGAAGTGATTGGATGAGGGTGAGAGAGACACGGTTAATAATAACACCCTCCCAACTACCCTGTCAGGCTGGGCATAGCACAAGAAAAAAACTGGCAGAATCCTCACAATTGCACCAGGTGTCCTTGTGTGCATTTTATGGAGGGGATGCTGAGGTTGTAAAGGTGTGATAAGGTGGTCAAGGTTACCCAGAGGTTCAGTGGTGGAGCCAGGATTCTAGCACACCCCACATAACGGGCTCCAGTAGCTCATACGGTGGCCAGTATGTGAGAGGTGACACAGGTTAATGACGGAGACAGAGAGGGAAGAAGGGTACCTCCTTGGGGTACACTAGGGGTGGTGATCGTCAGAGGAGCAAAGGTGTCAGGGAGGGAAGATGCCACGCGAAGCCTGGTCGTCATTTAAGGAGATGGTGACAGAAGGTGTGAAGGAGGGACGGGTGTGATGACGACTTATCAGATGGTAGGATTTCATAAAGAAGAAATGGCAACAAGAGGCGGGCACAGGCGACCCGAAAAGACAATGGCTACTTAAAGGCGGGTGTGTGTGTGACAGCAACACAGGGTGGTAATGGGAGCTTGAAGAGAAGCGAGTGAAGGGGGTTGATGGCGACATAAGGAGGACGATGACAAGTTAAGTGTGATGCGACATAAGAGGACTGGCGACATAAAGGGACAGAGGACGACATAAGGGGAGAGATGCATTACAGGCGGAAGGACAACACAAGCACGGCAGCGGGGGCGCGGCGCCCCCAGATCGCACAGTACCTGCACTTGACGTCTCCCTCTCGGGGACCCAGCCCCGCACGCACCCTCTGGGCTGGGGCCCGGCGCCGGCGCACTCCGGCGGAACTGCGGACGGCGAGGTCGGCATGCGCCTTCCTCCTTGGCCCCGCCCCTCTCTAGCGCGGGGAGGAGGGAAGAGCCTGGGAGCCGGTGGGCCGTCACGTGACTGTGGCCGCCTCCCTCTCGCTGGTGGCGGACCCGCGGACTAGAGCGGCTGCGGACGGTCGGCTCGGCTTCCGGTGGCGAGGGCGGTGCTTCCGGGGCGGGCCTCCAGCGAGGGAGGAGGGTCTGACAGTTGGCGCCGCCGGGAGGGAGGGCGGGCTGCGCGAGTGGGCGCGGGCCGAAGGGCCAGGTGAGGCGCGGGCCGGGGGTGGTGGGACGGGACCGGATGCCGTGGGGTTGGAGGGCGTCCGGGGTTCCAGAGTCACAGTCCCAGCACCTCTGTGCTCTCGGGACGAGCGACTTCTTTCTTTGCACCTTAGTTTCCTCCCCTGTAGAATGGGGCATCAGAATCCGACTCTAGCATGCTCCTTAGGGGTCGGAGTGAGAAGACGGCGCGTGCCTGCCGGCGACCCTGGCTCGGCTCTTCGCACCAGTGCTTCATTGCTATACTGTTGTTACGGATGGTGGTGTTTGCGCTCGGCGTGGAAGATCAGAGTGTGAGAGAGTGAAAGATTGTGGGACTTGGAAGCTGACAGATTTCAAGTTCTCACTGTGTGGCAGTGGGCTTGTGCCTTCACCTCTCTGAATTTCATCTTCCTCATCTATACAATGAGGACTAATAGTCCCAGCATCATAGAGTCCATATGAGGATGCTCTTGGAACGTTCCTGTCAGGCCTTTAGCACAGGGCCTGGCACAGTGTCCAGTGGGAGCTCAAGAGTTGGGGGCTGTAGTAATAGTGACACTGAGAGTCACTGGCATAGTTGGGCATCCCAAAGAAGCAGAGGGAGTGGGGAGCTCAAGGACAGCAATAGGAAAAACTTGGAATCTGGAGTTGGGCAAATCAGCATCCTGCCACATTTTTGCCAATGTCGCTGGAGTCCTGTAGTGTTAGATTTTTCTTTTCCTTAAAACCTCTGGTGCACTCTCCTCCAATCAGTGGCTTTAAGAAGGAGAGTTTGTGTTGTTAACTTGATGAAGAACTAGCATCTGCTGGCCATGAGAAGGAGGAAAACAACCTGAACTGTAATGGTAACAGAACAGTTTATTAAATGTTGTAGACCTAAACGGAAATACACCAGGAGGGAATAATTGTACAGCCCAGTTCCTCCTTGCAGATTCCATGGACCCCATCAGGTACACTCTGTTACCTGCTCACATTTTGTATATGACTGACATTAGGTCAGCGACTGTTCTCCCGTTTCCCTAGTTCACTGCAGGTGTATTTAATACACATGGTCTTAGCACTTAACAGTATCTGAGCATTGCTATTAGGGCTTGGGATTAATGATATCATTTTATTCCTTTAAGCACTTTCAAGGGGTTTTTGTAAGAAAGCTCTCATTTTATAATTGAGGAACGTGAGCTCCAGAAAGGTTAAGCCCCTTGCTCCAGATGTAGCATCCCGGGGATTTGGATCCAAGCCTTTAAGAGATTGGATCCAACGAGAGTCTGGTTCATGGTTATTACTTGAGTTTTGGGAGCTGTCACATTTCTGTTATTAATGTTATACTTCTTACCACTCAGAAGTCCACGCTGGAGATGGACTTCTAATGGTGGAGAAACTTCTGCAGCCACAGGGGAAGGATACCAGCACTTAAAGACTTCTTAAAGGCTCCTGGTAAGCATCAACTGACCATAGCACCTGGCTCATAATCATCCTTCAACTGGTGTTAATCATAGCCCTTGGACCGCCTTGGGTTCAAGTTCTGGCCCTACAGTTACTTGCTGTGTGACCTTGAACTTGCCACTCTGATCTATAATATGGGAATCATTTGTATTTCCCCTGCTCTTCTCCCTCCCTCTCCCCTATCCTTGTGTGAAGTCTCTGAGAAACACACACTCACACACTCTCAGTGCCTCGCTTGTAAACATTCAACAGGAGCTACTGCATGGGCGTTTGGAATCAGGGAGAACTTGTTCTTAAATCCCAGTCAAACGACTTGCTAGATGTGGCATTTGGCAAGTGATTGTACCTTGACAGGTCAGTTATTTTGTTGATTAAAATGGGGCTAATAATAGACCTCACTCAGGAGGAGGTTGTGAGGTGTGAGCGTTACCTTACGCCTGGCTCTGGTCCTGCTGCATAGCTAGCGCCTGGTATGCGAGACGCTGAAGTTCTAACTTACCAAAGCCTTCCAGGCTCTGTTCTGTGAGAGTCGCTGTTTGTGTTTTTATCTAGGAGTAAAATCAGAAGGAAACATGGATCTTGGGGAGGCAGAGACAGGGGAGAGTGATTTTTTTCTTAGAAAAAAGATTTATTTATGTATGCATACAAGAGCTGGGGTACAGGCCAGAGGTGTGGGGAGGTGAGAGAATTCACCAGAGACGGAGTGGGGAGCAGAACAGGTGGATGTACTGCAATACACTGCAGTGGCTGCTGACAGCTTCATAGTGCTGAGACTTAACCCGTCGCGCCACCAGGGAGGCCCCAAGGGAAGAATGATATTTGTGATCTTGTTCATCAACGAGAGATGCATTGGGAGCCAAAGACAGGATGAACCCTAACCAGGGAAAGAGAGCCTCATAGGGGGACTTGAGGAGAGCCTTCCAAAGCAGGTGCACCAGGTAGAGTGCAGCAGAGCTTAGCAGGAGTCAGGTGCACCTCAGCATTCCAGGCATAGGTGACATTCTTTTTTTTTTTTTAAAGATTTATTTATTTATGCATACAAGCACTGGGGTATAGGCCAGAGGTGTGGGGGGGTGAGAGGATTCACCACAGAGAGCAGGGA
>JAGFMF010011834.1:98941-197930 GCA_019455555.1 Galemys pyrenaicus | reverse complement strand
TTTTTTAAAGATTTTATTTATGCGTACAAGAGCTGGGGTATAGGCCAGAAGCACGGTGGGGGTGGGTGGGTGGTGGCGGTGAGAGGATTCACCACAGACAGCGGGGAGCAGAACAGGTAGACTGACTGAAACACATTGCTGAGGGGAGCAGTGGGCGAAGCAGGAGAGGTTTGCTGTGCCCCGCGGGTCTCCTCCCTGGCCGGGGATCGAACATGTGCTGCAGTGGCTGTGGATGCCCCACAGTGTGGTGCTCAACCCCTTGTGCCACCAGGGAGACCCCACAGGTGACATTCTGTGTGGAGACAGGGAGGCAAGGGTGTTAGAGGGAAGGCTGGGCAGGATCAAAAGAGCTGAGACTTGTAGAGGACTTAGCATGCACCAGGCACAGTCTCAGGTGTCTTGCACCTAGCATTCATCCAGCCCTGGGGCAGTCCTCTAAGGTAAGTCATATACGCCCCCATTTACAAATGGGGACACTGAGGCCTGACTGGTGAAGTAACTTGCTAAAGCCACACAGCGAGTAAGTACGTTGTGGAATTAGATTAGAAACCTGCAGTGGACTTCCGAAGCCTTTACTCCGTACTGTTGCTGCCACACCATGGCGCTGGTGGGCGGGGAGGGGACACTGCGTGATGGGGCACAGAGAGGCGCTGGACAGGAGGCCCTCTGCACCTGGAGATGAGGTGGAGGAGGGCTCCGGGAGAAGCATCAGAGCAGGGCAGGGTGGAGAGGAGAGCAGAGTGGAGGAGGAGGGCAGAGACTGGGTTATGCAGGAGGAGGGCTAAGGGGGAAGTTCGGGCCAGTGGTGTGGGGCAGCTGATCTGGAGTCCGCACTGAATCATCGGGTGTGAAAGTTACTTCCTTTAGTTCCCTTCCAAGATGCTGTCGGCGTCCAGGAGAAAGTCTCCACGGGGGCTGATACGTCTTCAACACTTTTCTGGCATCTGCTCACCTTAGCTAAGTGAAGGTTGCTTTTCTACTTCTTCTCTGAGGCCCGCCCCCCATGACTAGGTGCCCCACCTCTCTGCCTTCAGCTCCTTATCCTCCTCCTCGCTCACTGCACTGCAGCTCCCCCGGCCCCTCGCCGCCCCTCAGACACGCCGCAAGCATGCCATGCTTCTCCTGGGAGCAACTTCCTCTAGACAACTGCGTGACTCGCGCCTTCACTTCCTTCGGGTCCCCAAATGTCACTTCAGAGGGATCTTCCCTGACCCTCCTTTGTAGAATTGCAGCCCCCACTTCTCAGGCCATGCTTTCTCTGTGACATTGAAGGCCTCTGACATAGCATCTCACTGTTCCGCTTGTTTACTCTTGTCTCCCCTGTCCCCGCTGAGATGCCAAGCTCTAATTTCTTTCATATCGGTATCGCGTGTTCCTAAGACAGTGCCCCACATATAGTTCATTCTCTGTAAATCGATTCTGAATGGAAGAATAAGTGGGTATTTATGGTTAAAGTTTGGGGCTGGGAATGTCTTTTTTTTTTTTTGTCCCTCTCCTGTTCCACCGAGCCCTTTCGAGGTGTGCGGGAATGAGCTGCCGACATTTGCCGTCCTGGGCATTGTCCCAGGCAGAAGCACTGGCTGTGGTGGCGGCCTGCCCCTTGCTGACTTCCTGCCAGCTGCTCCAGGCTATTCCTGGGCTATGAGCCCCCAGCCCAGGAACTCCGCTGGCAGGCAGGCAGACAGGCGGTGAGAGGGACACACTCACCGCCGGTGGCAACTCAGGGGCCCTCTCCCCTCATTCTGTCTTCCAGGCTCCGGGGAGCAGCGTCAGGGGAAGGGAGACAATGGTCTCAGTGACTATGGGTGAGTCTGTGGCCTTCTCTGGGGTCCCCTGTCCCCACTGCCCTTTTTGAGGTATGGCCTTGGTGGGGGAGGCCGGCTGGGGGAGGGAGGGCCAGTCACTGACAGGAACAGCTGTGCTCTGAGGAACGCAGGGGCAGGGCCTGCTGCCCCTTTTTGGATCTTGGCCTCCTGGCAGCGAGATTTTGCTGTAGAGCACTGGGGGTGAAGTCCAGCAGACCTCCCACCTGGCTTCGCGGAGCCTTGGTTTTCTCACCTGTGCGATGGGGATGTGAACAGTCACTGCACCCGGAGTGTGGCACGAAGGCGATGCTTGCTTGTCAACTCTTGGGCATAGTTCTCAACAAACGGTGACTGCTTGCTGTTCGCCGGAGCCTCATCTTTCTCTTGGTGCTCTGAAGCTCAATATTTTGGGTTTGCCAAAACACAGAGAGAGCTGGCAGCTTTAAATTATTTCTTGAGATTCATTGTGCATGTAGAAGGGTATGTTAAAGTGTTTGTGTGGGGATGAGAAATTAAAAATCAGGTCCCTGGCATGGAATGTCTTGATTTCCCTGTCAGTGAAGTGCAGAAACAGGCAAAGCCTGACGGTGCTGTTGGATGGCGAAGGGACCGTCACTCGGGGACAGGAGCCAGTGGCCACCAGGGGACTAGGAGGAGCTTTTGGTGTGCCGGACGTATTTTATTTCTTGAGCTGGGTGCTGCTTGCATGGGTGTGTTTATGAAAACCTAGCTACTTGTGTGTGCATGTATTGTGGGTCCATACAAGGGGTCTTTAAGCAGAGTCCCCATCCAGTTGGGTGAAGAAATAGAATATTGCCAGGCCCTTTCCCCTGAAGGCCCCACCCCATCACAGACCCCTCCCTTTCCAGATGAATTAAAACACCATCTTGGTCTGGGCTTTGAGACTGATTGAGTGACTTATTGATTTAGTGTAGAAGAAGGGGGGTGTCAGCCAGAGGTGTGGGGGTGAGAGGATTTACCAGAGACAGAGTGGGGAGCAGAACAGGCTACTGAAATACACTGCTGAGGGGAGCAGTGGGGAGGCAGGAGAGGTCTGCTGTGCCATGTGGGTCCCCTCCCTGACTGGGAATCAAACTCAGGCCGTTGCCTGATAGAGCTGAGACAACCCCTAACCCACCAGGGAGGCCCAGTGGCCTTGGCCTTGGCGTCCCGTGTCCAAGCAGCGGCAGCATCATCACTGTCATTGCCATAGGGGGTTGAGGGTGACCCCTGGACTAGGCCCCTTTTACAGCCTGTCATGGAGATCTTCTCGTGAGGCTGAGCAGTGACCGGAGAAGGTGGGCGCTGCGATCACTGGCCCCTCGGCTCCACGAGAGAAGAGCCTTTCTTGTGCCTGGTGACACCCCAGTGCCTAGAACAGGACCTGGCCTGGGCCTCCTGCTTAGGAAATGCTTGTCGAACCTCTCACCCCAAATCCACAGATGAGTAAGCTGAACTCGCGTGTTCACTTGCCCCAGATCCTCAGCCAGGGATGGTGGCGTCAGGATGGACGTGCTCTTGAGTTGGTGCTCGCCAGCGCCACCTTTCTCTCTAGGCGTGAGCTGCTCCTGGGGCCAGGAGGGGCCAGCTCTGTGCCTGCTTCCAGCTACCTGTGGCTCCTTCGCCCTTTTGGCCTGGGCCCGCTGATGGAGATCTGGCAGGGAACCCAGCTCCCCAGAATCAGCCACTGGCCAAGCGTGAGGAAGGGATGCTGCAGGCCGCGCTCCAGGGCAGGACATAGTGGCAGGAGAACGGCATGGCCTCTCCCATCTACTCGGCACAGCTGGGGGGGTCTCACAGGGCTGTGGGGAAGGCTTAGCTCATCGCCCCACGGGACACTCAGCGCGGGGCCTGCTGTGTGGTGTGCGCTTCGTGGTGCGGTTTGCCACTGATGCTCACTGCGGAACGCAGAGAGAGTAACGGGCTCTGTCCACCCCCAGCCACTTCCGAGTGGATCCAGTTCTTTAAGGAAGCCGGCATCCCTCCGGGACCCGCCGTCAACTACGCCGTGATGTTCGTGGACAACAGGTGGGCGGCTGAGGCACAGGGTGGGGACAGGTGGGGGGCAAGGCTGGTGGCGGCTCACCCTGGCCCGCTGTGGCCTCACTGCTGACTCCCCGCCCCCCGTAGGATCCAGAAGAGCATGTTGTTGGACCTGAACAAGGAGATCATGAACGAGCTGGGGGTGACTGTGGTCGGCGACATCATCGCCATCCTCAAGCACGCCAAGGTGGTGCACCGCCAGGTGGGTGCTTCGCCCGCTGCTCTGTCCCTGGGCCCGGGCGCTGGGGTTGGGGTGAAGAGCGGCAGAGTCAGTAGGACACTTGGAGGCAAAGGTGGGCGGGTCCGGGTGCTGAGACTGAGGCCTCCGTGTGCTGTGCACCTTGGGCACTTTGCCCTCTCGAGCCTTCTCCCCAGCTGTGGGTTGGCGTACCTGCTTTGCAGGGGGTGGAGGTTTGGTGGTAAAAAGTCCTAGTGCAGAGTAACCAGCAGGGCCTCGGGAAGGCTCTCGGGCGTGATGGTTACTGGCTCTCACCTCCGGGTGGTGACTCCACGCGGACGCCTCTCTGTCCCCTGTGGGGCCTGGAGACGACGTCATCACGTGCACGCATGGCCAGCATGCATTCTGCTGTTCTCGGTTCTTTGCTTGCGATGACCTCACACGAGTGATTCGCCTCCCTGAGACTCACCGAACCGAGCTTTTCACCCCCTGCCGTGGTGGGCAGCCGCGGCCTGAGAGCGCGTGTGGTGCCGAGGGCCCGGCCTGGAGTGACGCCTGTCCAGGGGCGCAGCAGCACTTGGCGGGCGCCTCTCTGTCCTTCATACCTGTTCACGTGTTACATACGACGCGTTATGAAGGCCCAGGGGCGTGGGCAGCGTATTTGCAACGTATTAGCGCGTTTCCTCCCCGTCCCCGTTGTCCGAAGGCAACTCGTAGACTCCGCTCTCAGACGCTGCACTTTGCCAAGTGGTGGCTGCTGGGTCCGCGTCATTTTTAGTGGCCTCCGCCACCCCAGGGCCAGGCCTCCCTCTGTGTGTCCCCCAGGACGGGGCCGGGGGTTCACACAGAAGGTCACTGAGCAAAGTGTTTTCGTTCAGTCTGTAAACTGGAGAACGATTATAGATGGATAGAGCCCAACAGTAGTGCAGAAACTTCCTTCCCTCTTACCCTGCTTCCCCTAATGGTGACCACTTTGAAGTGAAGAAATGAACTTCAGCGCGCTGCTGTAAGCGAGACTACTTGATCTGATCCGGTTTTCCATTGATGTCATTTTCTGTCCCTGGATCCATGTTGCATTTTTTTTATCACGTCTCCGTAGTCCCTGAACTTGTGACAGTTCCACAGTCCTCCCGGACCCCGACGACCTTGAGTGCTGTGGAGTCTTCCTCGCTTTGCGTTCGTCTGCCGCTTCCTCGTGCTTAGAAGTGCTGCCGTCTTTCCTGTAGCAGCCCCAGCTCTGGTCCCCGAGTGTGATTTAGATCTCTGGGTCCCCTGCTCCCCTGCCTATGCCCCGATCCCTGTGGTCACCCAGAGGCTCCTGTTCTTCACAGGATGTGTGCAAGGCCGCCACCGCGCCCGCTCCCTGCAGCGCCAGCCCCCTCCCAGGCGAGCTCCGTCGAGGCGCCTCCAGTGGTGAGTCTGTGTCGGGCCTCTCGCCTTCCCCCCTGTACCCCAGCGATAGAGGGGGCGAGGCTGCAGCTTACAGGGCAGGCTGCACCTGAGGCCACGGTCAGGGGAAGCTGTGTGCACATTAGTTGTTGACTCGTGCTAGTTCTAGCAAGCCCCTGCCGACCCTGAGTTGAGCCCCGCTGCGCCCTGCTCACCGGGGAGCACAGGGTCCCACAGACCTCTGCCCACAACGTTTTCGTCGGCGGATTGATAAGAACCTTGTGCGTTCCTGTCTGAAGACGCCCTGTCTGCTATAGACCACGACACCGAAACCCCTGCCCGCAGGAAGTGAACTGGCACGCGTGTTCCGCCAGCGCGGTGGCCCTCTGCGCTGCGGCCGTGGCTCCCCGCTGTGCGTGCTGGGACAGCCCTCCCGCTCCGAGGAGACTACTGCCCGGGACTGTTCCCACCCCCTGGCCCTGCCCAACTGCAGCCAGACCCCCCTACGTGGCTCCCAAGTTTCCTTGTCTGTACAGATGGTTTACAGTGGAGCCTGTGAGTTGGGAGGTGGGGTGATTGGATTTGCCTTTCCAGTAGCTGTTTACTGGGGATCTCTGAGGTTCCAGAGATCCTTGTGGGCCCTGGGGTGCAGCAGTGAACAGACAGTGTCTGCCCCGGAGCGTTATGCTGTGGGTGCGTCCACCAGTACGTGTAATTCAGCAGCAGGCTACGAGTCTTTGAAGAAAAAAGAAGTGAATGTGGGACAAGGACGGTTGATGGGGCGCTGTTTTTATGGGCTGTTTGGGGACGTTTTCTCTGGGGAGTTGCCACCTGAGAGGTGACCTGAATGAAGAGACAGAGGGAGCCCTGTGCTGCCTGGGGAGCTGCAGCCAGGCAGAGTGGCGGGGCCCTGGCAAGGGCCGTTCTCGCTGGGTCAGGAAGGTTCTGGGACCCGCTTGGCTGAGGTGGAGCCGGAGGGGCAGGCCGAGCTCAGCACAGGGCCAGCAGCTGCTGGCAAGAGTGAGGAACCGGTCTAGTCCTGGACTTCAGAAGCCCCCAGGGCAGGGACCCGCCCCACGCTAAGCACCCCCACGTGAGGACCGTGAGGACCGTGCAGCCAGGGAAACGCTAGCTCTCCTTGCCCGTTCCAGCCTGAGGCTGGCCTTCTCCGGCCCACCCCGTCCGACTGGACTCTCCCCTTTGCTCCTGGCAGCTGCCTCCCGAATGATTGCCAACAGCCTGAACCGCGACTCCCCGCCCGGGACCCCCCCGAGGCGGCCGGATACCAGCACCCCCAAGATCTCGGTCACCGTGTCCAACAAGATGGCAGCGAAGAGCACCAAGGCTGCCGGTGAGGGACGGGGCAGGTGGCGGGAGGTGGTGGAGGGGAATGTAGTTTGGCAGAGTGTATTTGGGGGTCATGGGCCCATGGCCCCAAGATGTCCAAAGTGCCAGGGCACCTCACGCACGTGGGCCTCTTCCCACACCTGCTGCTGAGCACGGCCAGCGGGCCTCTCGGAGGCCAGCGAGCGGGAGGCACTTGCGCCCCGCGGTTCGAAGTGTGCTGGTTCAGTCTTCATTTCATTTGACTTAGTGCGGTTGGAACGCTTGACATGAGAGCTGCCCTCTCAGCAGAGTTCTAAGTGCACACGGCGGTGGTGGTGACTCCTGGCGATTCATCTTTTCTGATGGGCGTTCACTGGCCCCCCGCACTGGTGCAGGGTCTGTGCTTGATGCCTGGGGGCGGAGGTGGAGGAGTGAACCTTTCAGCAGCGAGGGGGTCTTTGAACCCTTTGATCTGAGCCCCTCAGACCCTGTCTGACTCGCCAGGACTTCCTGTTGTTCTGGTAGTAAAGTCCGGTCTTCCCGCGTGACCCGACAGGGCCTGGCCTGGGCTTCGTCTGGGCGTCTTCCCCTTCCTCGTTGCTCAGCTCCCCGCCAGCCTCCTTCCCAGCATGGGTCTGGCCCTTTTGTGCCCTTCTTTCAAAGTGCTCTTCCGTGGCTGGCCTGTGTTCTCCTCTCGGCCTCAGCCTGAAAGGACTTGGCCTGCGGGCTTCAAGCCCTCCTGTCCACTGGGCTCCCTTGCTGTGGTTGGAATTGTCCCCCAACAGCAATCTTGGACGCTGGGGCGCAGGGAGGGGCTTCACCGTGCTGACCCGGCTCCCGGTGCCCTGTGGCTTCCAGGCAGGTGCTCCCTTCTGGCTGACTTGCCACCTGCGAGTGAGAAAGTTAGAATTAGTTCCTAAAAGTATTTTAAAAGGGAGTGAGCTTGGGAGGGACTGCTTCTAACCCCTCGACACAGTAGAGGACGTTCTTTTTTTGAAAACCGAGGTAGACTTTATTTAATCAGTGCAACAGTGCACAAAAATTGTAAGTATACGACTTGCTCAGTTTTTTTTTTAAATATTTATTTATGCACACAAGAACTGGGGTACGGGCCAGAAGTGTGGGGGGAGGGGTGAGAGGATCCACCAGAGACAGAGTGGGGAGCAGAACAGGCAGACGGACTGAAATACACCGCTGAGGGGAGCAGCAGGCAAGGCAGGAGAGGTCTGCTGCGCCATGTGGGTCCCCTCCCTGGCTGGCGGCAGGGATCGAACTTGTGCTGTCGTGGCTGTGGTTTGCTTCATAGTGCGTTGCTTAACCCACTGCGCCACCAGGAGGCCCCTTGATCAGTTTTTAAAAAGTGAGCACGCCCATGAAGCCACTGCCTAGCAGGAGCTCTGGACTCTCCAGGGCCGCGTTGGAGGGAGCAGAGGGCTGGGAGGTGAGCCTGCCTGGGGCGGGGGCAGAGCCACAGGGGAGGCCGGCCGCTGCCTGGGGTCTCTGAGCCTTCTGTGCCGCATCACGCCTGAGTTTCTCAGTGGTTTAGAGTCAGTGGGGATGGGGTGACCGGGAGGATTTGGGCTTCCAGTCAGGGAGCGCATGGAGATACAGGGGCACAGATGTAAGCTTTGCTGGGCGTCCAGCCCCCACCCCAGGATAACAGGCCATCCCGGAACGAGCTAACCCTCTCCTCCACCCCAGCAGCCCTCGCCCGCCGGGAGGAGGAGAGCCTGGCTGTTCCCGCCAAGCGGCGGCGGGTCACCGCCGAGATGGAAGGGAAGTATATCATCAACATGCCCAAAGGCACCACCCCCCGGACCCGCAAGATCCTGGAACAGCAGCAGGCGGCCAAAGGTACCTGCACAGCGGGGCGCACCTGGCACGGCTTTCCCTGCGTAGGGCTCGGGCAGTCTTGGCCTGTGCTGGGCGGGTCCAGTGGGCCTTGCATCATGCAGGCAGCCGTGTTGGCCACAGAGGAGAGGGCACGTCACTGCCTCTGTCCTGTCGACTGTCCTTAGCAGCGTGGGGCTTTCCAGTGCCTCAGCTCATGCCTCGTCCCTGAGGCCCGGGGAGAGAGCATCAGGTCGTAACGGGATGGGGTCGGGAGGTGGAGATGGTCTTCCTGACAGTGGGGTTGTTGTACATGCTTCTGTATGGTTTTGGTTTTTTTAAGATTTATTTATGTATGCACTCGAGCTGGGGTACAGGCCAGAGTCGCAGGAGGTGAGAGGATCCACCAGAGAGAGAGCGGGGAGCAGAACAGGCAGACGGACTGAAACACACTGCTGAGGGGAGCAGCGGGTGAGGCAGGAGAGGTCTGCTGTGCCACGTAGGTCCCCTCCCTGGCCGGCAGCAGGGATCAAACTCGTGCTGCAGTGGCTGTAGTTTGCTTCATAGTGCGTTGCTCAACCCACTGCGCCACCAGGGAGGCCCTCTGTATTGTTTTGTGGGAAAAGATTCCGATGCAGCAGAAGCGTGTACCATAAAAACAAGCTTTTCCTTCCCACGTCCCATGCCTGTTCGCCCTTCTAGACTAGTGGCCGCAGAGTAACATGTGCCACGTGCACGTACATACGTGTTGTTTCTTCTTCTTTTTTTTTTAAAGATTTATTTATTTATGCATACAAGAGCTGGGGTACACGCCAGAGTTGTGGGAGGTGAGAGGATTCACCAAACAGAGTGGTGAGCAGAACAGGCAGACTGACTGAAACACACTGCCGAGGGCAGCAGCGGGCAAGGCAGGAGAGGTCTGCTGTGCCATGTGGGTCCCCTCCCTGGCCGGCGGCAGGGATCGAACTCATGCTGCAGTGGTTGCGGTTTGCTTCATAGTGTGTTGCTTAACCCACTGCGCCACCAGGGAGGCCCCCGTGTTGTTTTTTCTTAAGCCCAGACAGCAGCCTCCTGTAGGTCTTGTTCTGTGACTTCTGTATCGAGGTCTTCGCCCGTTTGTGTGTGCGGACCTGCCCTCCTCTCTTCAGCGGCCACTGCATGTCCCCATAGTGTTTTCTCGCCATCGTTGCGTGCATGTCCTCCCACTGCTGGCTCTTTGGGGTATTTCCTCCCCAAGTTTCAGACTTTTATCAGTCGTTGTGAGCCCCACACAGTACACCCACGTGATCTCATGCATTTGAGGGCAAGTGTTCCCTTGTAAGTGGGAAATGGGGCGACGGCTTCTGGAAGACCCCCATCCGAAACAGCTCGTAATGACCCGTTCCATTTCGGAGTCTGGACCGACTCCCGTCAGGCTGCGTCGTCTCGTTCCCCCAGCGGACTTGTGTGGCTCCTGGGGCCACGCCCATCCCAGGGCTCTGGGTGATCCTTTCTGGCCCACCTGGCACCTGGATCGGACGAAGCCGGGCGCAACGCACAGCGCTGCGCCTGCCCCTCGGCTCTGGTAGATGCGGAGGGGGCTGGAGCGCGTGCTTCCGCGCCTGACCGAAGACCTGGCCTTGCCTGCCAAGTGTGGCTGGGCGGAGGCTCTGGCGGGAGGGGAGGAGAACAAGCTGCAAGACCGAAGCTGTGCCGACGTCCTTCTCTCTGTAGTCACTTCGGACGTGGAGTCACCACTGCCCACCAGGTTCCCTCAGGAGCCCACATTGGCCAGCAGTAGGGATTAGGAGCGCTGCCTCACGGCCCCTGCGCTCGTGCCAAGGTGCACGGAGCCGCGGTGTCCATTTTAGTTGATGCTCTGTGCGTGTCACACCGGCCAAAAGCACAGGGGTCAAGGTCAACACAACCTGCCTCGCGCCAGCCCGCACCTGCCTGTACCGGCGCTGAGTGGCGCGGGCTGGGCGTGTCCCTCCTGTGTCCGCTTGGGCCGGGCGGGGGCTCGGCAGGTGCTGACGGACGCCTCCTCCCTCCCCAGGGCTCCACAGGACATCCGTGTTCGACCGCCTCGGCGCCGAGACCAAGGCGGACACGACGACGGGGAGCAAAGTGAGTTGGAGTGAGGGGGCCGCCCCAGGTTCTCGAGTGCTTGTCTCCCGGGGGTGCTCCTGACTTCCTGCCCTTTGACCCCTCGCCCCACCTACCTCACCTGTCTTTCCCACCTCAGCGCCCTCCTTTGCACCGCGGCTGCCTGCCTCCTGCCCTGGCCTCTCCTGAGTTCCAGCCCGGGGGTGGCAGGCTCCTGGATGCCACCCCCAGACCTCTCCCATCACCATGTCCCACCTGGCCTCAGCCTCTTCCCTGAAAGGGGCCCCTGTCCCGGGCCTGGTCTCTGGCGAGCCCCACTGACCGCATTCCGGGCAGCCGCCGGTCTGATGGCCCCACCGGCCTCCAGATGGGCGGGGATGGCAGTGATCTCTTAATTGGTCTCCTGAGAGCTACCGGGGTCCCCTGAGCCCATCCCCCAGGGCGGGCGGCCTCCCCCGAGCCCTCCAGAGGCTGCCCCACCCTGCTCTGGGTGCAGCCCTCCCCGGGTGTGGTCTGGCCCTGCTGTGGTCTGGCTGCGTCGCCTTGGCAAAAACCTCAGTGTCCCTGTCCGTACGGTACCCACCTAGCAGGGGTCACCAGGATTGAGTGAGTGGAACCTCAGGGTGTGGTGAGCGTGGTACATCAAGGCCTCTTTGCACAGCTCCTGGGTTAACTCTGGGGAGCCCTGCAGCGCCTGTCTGCCTCTCGGAGCCTGCTCGCCAGGCTCACCACCCTGGCCTCTTCTCACTTCCTGGGTCCTCGGGAGCATGGTAAAAACAGTCAGGCCCTAGTGGCTTGAAAACTGTCCTGTGAGGAGCCTGGACCTGGCCACGCTCGTGAGTCCGGTTCTCACTGCGCCGTGGGGACTCGGCTCAGCTCTCGCCTCTGGATTCAGCCTCGAGGGCCTGGGCTCAACACTGGTGCCATGCCACAGGGAACACCCCCTGGACATCAGGAGGAGATGGGGTTCCCTGACCTGCTCTCCCCTCTCCAGAGATGTGTGACTGTCAACACTAGAGTTAGTAGTGTCATTTCTGGGGCCAGGCCCCTCTTTCCCACTGGACTGCGAGCCCCATAGGCAGGACCGGCCTGTGTTGGTCACCCTTTGTCCCCACAGCCCCAGCACGCCAGGCCATGCAAGTGCCTCCTTTGGCAGGGTTAGGGGGCACTTCCCCGTTCGGCACGCACCATTATCTAGGGTGTTTCTCCCGCTGGGAGCTCCCGACCGGGCGCAGAGGCTTACCTCTCTCTGAATGTGTGCTGAGTGACTGAGTGACGCACTGTCCTATCTTTTCATTTCCACAGCCCACGGGAGTCTTCAGCCGCCTGGGGGCCACTCCAGAGGTAGATGAGGACCTGGCGTGGGACAGTGACAATGACAGCAGCAGCTCTGTCCTGCAGTATGCCGGGGTCCTGAAGAAACTCAGCCGGGATCCAGCCAAGGCCAGTCCCCAGCCGGCCCTGACTGTCAAAGCCAAGGCCACAAGCTCAGCAGCTACAGTCACTGCCCCGACCCTGCGGCGCCTGGCGCTTTCCCCGCGTCCTGGACTAGAGAGGAAGCCAGCATCGCTCTCCAAAGTCAGCATCATCCAGAGACTGGGCAAGGCCGCCCTTGTGCCCGAGGCCCAGGACAGCCAGGTCACGAGCACCAAGAGTAAGTCCTCAGCTGAAGTCAAGGTCACCATTAAGAGGACTCTGGTGGGGCCCCGGGGCAGCAGCTCGAGTGAGGGCCTCGGTGCCCAGATGGACCACGCCGGCACTGTGAGCGTGTTCAAAAGACTGGGCCGCAGGACCTTCTAGCCCACGGGCTGGGAGGGGCGCAGGCCCCTCCCGGGCTCCTGGCTGCATCAGGGGCTTCAGCGAGGGCGTGCCCACCCCTCTGCCAGCTCTGGATGACGCTGCTCGTCTCCCTCAGGCATTCAGGCTGGGCCTGAGCTCTGGGGCCTCACCCGGTTCCGCCGAGTCTGAGATGGTCACTGAGGCCTGGCCTGGCCGCCCTGGGACTTGCCTCCTCTCACATCCTCTGCTCTCCTCTGACTGGCCTGGGCGGGGCTCTCTACCTCTCCCAAGTGCCGAGCGCCCGTTCCTCTCCCAACTCCCCTTCGTCCTCCCAGCAGCGCCTGCTGCCGCAAACCCGGCTCCTCAGCCCTGGCCCCAGACTTGGAGTGGCCTGGAGGGCTGCTCCAGCCCCTTGTCCTGCCGACTTCCCAAGCTCTCCCTCCCCCACCTCAGTTTCTCTGTCTCTGCCTCTCTTCACGCTGTGCATTTCTCTTCTGTTTTCTGTCCCGGTGGCAAGGCCTGACTGTCCGCTGCGTCCTGCCTGACCCTCCTGCACCTCCAGCCTCCCAGCGGCCCCCTCGTCGGCGGTGGCGTCAAACCTGTAAAGACCGTTAGCTGCCCTCACTCCCAGGCTGCGGGACCTCCCCAGCCCCTGGGCGGCACCTGGGTGCCTCCGTTTTCCTGCCCTGCTCTGGGCATCTTTTTCTCTGAAATTCGGTGGCAGGTGGTGGCCAGGGGCACTGGGAAGGGAGACCAGCGCCGAGAGAAGAACGCTGTTTTAATATATTTTTGTGACTTTCAAACCGTCTCCCTGCCCTCCTTCAGGGTGAGTCTCGGGGCTGCTTTTCACACAGCGCAGCGTGGGCGGGCTTGCTGGAGGCTGGTCTGGCTCTGCGCCCGCTCGCGTGCGGGCCATATCTCCGCTGCAGCCCGGAGTCCGAGGATGTCACGGTCGCGGTCTCCCTGCCGCTGGGCCTCCCCTCCAGCACGCCGCGGTGCTCCTGGCCTCCGCCCTCCCTCCTTAGACTCACCAGTGAGTGCTGCTGCGCCTGCGGGCGGCTTTCCAAGTGGCAGGTGCCATTTGTGGGGCGATGGGTGTCCGTGCACTTGACCGTTCACACGTGCTCTGCTGTGTGGCCCTGTCTCGGGGCCAGGCCTGGCCCCCGGCTTGAGCAAGGCAGACAAGCCCCTGTTCGTCATGACAGCCCACCTGGCTGGCTCTAGAAGGGAGAGGACAGTGATGTGATCATCACACCGTCCGAAAAAGCGGAGTGATGAGTGAAAAGGCTGGAGGAGGTGACGAAGTGGCTGAAGTTCGAGAGGACAGGGTTCAGGCAGAGGGAGCAGCCAGGGCAAAGGCCCTGGGGTGGGGCGCGGGGCGTGGAGAAGGCCAGTGGGTGACCTGACTGGTGAGCAGCGGGCCAGCCGGTGGGGCGTGTGGGCCAGACCTCCGGGGCTTCGCACCCAGAGAGGAATTTGGACATATCTCGAGACCCCGGGGAGTTTTGGAGGCTTTGGAGCAAGGCAGTGATGATATGAGCGGCTTTTGTTGGTGGGAGTGGGGAGCCCCGGGGAGCCAGGGCAGGGGGCTGGGCATGGCCCCTGCATCTAGGGGATCCCTCAGCAGGCGAGAGGACAGCTGGCAGAAGTGAGTCCCGAGGAGCCACAGGTGCGGCAGGAGGCGTGTGGCTTTGACCGTTGACTGGGAGGTGAGCGGTTGGAGGTGCAGGGCTTGGCGCCCCCTGGGAGGGTGGCTGACAGCTTCAGAGTCTGCTCAGGGGACATGTGTGTTCAAAGAAGAGCACAGGGAAGGGCCCCGGAGGGAACTGGGGCCTTTCTTCTGCGGAGAACACGTTCTGCTAAGGAGGTGACAAGGCACGGGCCCAGGCTGCAGAGCTGGAGAGCGGGTGAGGATGAGAAGAGACCTGACTGCGGATCGGTTTCTTCTTCAGCGTAAAACAGGGTTCACGAAATTGCCATTTCATGTCAACCCGTTAATGCGTGTGCTGCGCGGGGCGTTAAGTGTATCGTGTCGTCCTCCCTCTGTCCAGCCTGTGTTCACCTTCTGGAGCCCACCATCTCTGGTCAGGCAGCGTCCAAGCACAGGCCTGGGGCCTGAGGGGCTGGACCCGTGTCCTGGTGAGAAGCAGGCCAGACCCCTTGGGGCCGCTGGGTGGGCTGTTCTCAGAAGGTCAGCAGACAGTGGCCAGGATGGCTCAGGCTCCAGGACCACCTCATGTAAGCACCGCCGAGTTCCTCATCTGGGGGCACCTTTCAGGCTGATTTGCAACTCCCTTTTTTCCCTACCCTTTAAAAAACTTTCTCTGGTTTCACCTCATGGGTGATTTTAGCAACGGTCAGGTTCGTAAGAAGAGCTCTGGTCACTAAATTTAAGAACCCTGGTGCTCTGGATGTGTCTCATTGGGAGCACAGCGATAGCAAAAGCAGCGGGCTACTCAGCACCTTACCTGTGGAGGTAAGTCTGTCCGGGCCACTGTGCGCACGAGCTGGGCCAGCTGGCAGGTGGCAGCAGTGGGCCTGATGTCGGGCTGACCGGATCCTCACCCCGTCGCTGCTCACCCCTCACCCCTCACCCCTCCATTGTGTTGTCTTGGTTGCAGATTTGAAAGGCCCTTTTGGAAAGCGGGACGGGCATCTCAGTGGTTTTGGGTTTCTAGCATTCTCTGCGTGTCCGTGTTCCCCTTGCCCTCATCGGCTCGACCCAGCAAGTATTTGCAGCTCTGGGCCTGGAGAGTCATGTCCCTCCTGCCACCATCTGCAGACGCCCCTCTGGAGCCCCAATGTGTCCCCCACCCATCTGGTGACTCCCCACACCAGCCCCAACAACTATGACGCCCATGGGGTGGGTTATTTTTCCTCCGTTTTCAGCATGTCTGAGCGTACACAACCCATACGCCAAGTTCAGAAGGCACAAGGTGAAAAGGGCTCAGCAGCAAAGTCTCTTCCCCAGGGTCAGCCCCGCCGCTGGTGTTGCCGAGGCCTGCACTGCCGAGGCCTACGCTCATCTCCTGCAGGCGTGCTACTGTGTGTGCAACGCGTGTCCACACGGGCAGAGGAGTGAGGCACCCGCAGTGATCTACCTGGTTTTACCTGCTCAGCGAACTCAAGCCAGTACACGCTCACCTTGACAGCCTGACTGACAGAATCATGTTTTTGGGAAGGAAATAAGCTGCTCTCAGCCTCCCGCTGTTACAGGCGGTGCTGCTGTGGATGGCCTAGCTTACGTGTGGGGTCCGCTTCAGAGCGAATAATGATACTGGGGCCAACAGCAAGTCTGAACTCAGTTGACTTTCAGGTGACTTATTTCCACATGCATCACCCCATGTCTAAATGGATTAAGAAATGGGGCTGGAGATGAAGAACTGGAGACTACTGGGGGCGGCGGGTCAGGGCTGCCGACCACTGCCCGCGTGCCAGGAAGCACTAAGAAGGGCTTTGCTAAGTTGACAGACTCAGAACAAGGGCCAGACTTTCATTCTCGTGCCGTAGGCGCGGAAACGGAAGTGCGGTGAGCTGGGGCCATGCCGAGCCACAGCGCCATCCGTGTCGGCCCCGGTGGGTGGCGATTCTGAGACTGGGTCATCCCTGGGCCTGTCCCTGTGGTAGTCCACCAGTGGTCGCTGGCCCAGGCCAGCCCCATCACCCTTTCCCTCGGTGCCTGAGCCCTGGGAGCTGCAGGAACCTTGACCTTTGCTTTGGGGGGCTCTGACCCAGCTTCTTCAGACCCGCCTCTGACAGCCCGACCTCTGCCTACACTGACCCTCACCTGCTTTGTGGACGCAAACCCAGCCTGCGTAAACCTCAGCCGACAAGACACGCCTCCGCCTTGGTTTTAGTAACAGACTCGAGCATTTTCCATCTGCTTTAGATTTGCAGAAAGATTGAGAAGTACCTATAGCTCAGAGCTTGCACCTGTGCCCGGATGTTTCCCCTGTCCCGAACAACTGAGGTTAGTCTGACACTAGCAGCGGCAGGCCTCCATCATGTCCAGTTTGCTTAGTTGGAACATCTTTTTCTGATTTGGGATACTTGCTGACATTTCTGGCATAAAGCGTTTACGTTGACAAATGTCGCATCTGCTTGGGCTCCTCTTGGCAGTCGCAGTAGCTCAGATTTGCCTTTGATGACCTTGGCACTTTTGAAGAATGCTGTCAGGTACCTGATGCCTGGCATTAGGGTTTGTCTGATGTTTTTCTCCTGGGTAGATTGAAGTTTATGTGCTTTTCAGAGGAAGTGCTCAGAGGAGAGGCCATTTGGTCACATAGATGTGTACTGTGAACAGGAATTATCAGGTTTATGTTGACCTTGACCCCTACTTGACCTCAACCACCTGCTGTTTGTCAAGTTTCTCCATATTGGATTCTTGGAAGGGAAGTCACTGCAGGGCTCAGACCAAAGCTCTGTGTGTGTGTGTGTGTGTGTGTGTGTGAGATGATCCCCCTCCCCAGGGCAAAGTGATGACATAAATTATTTGGAATTCTTCTGTAAGGGAGCTTTGTCTCTTCTCCCTTCTTGCTAACTTATTCAGTCATTTATTTTTTAAAGATTTATTTATTTATGCATACAAGCACTGGGGTACAGGCCAGAGGTTTGGCAGGGGGGGGCGTGAGAGGATTCACCGCAGAGAGCAGGTTGCAGAACAGGCAGATCAACTGAAGTACACTGCTGAGGGGAGCAGCAGGCACAGCAGGAGAGGTCTGCCGCGCTATGTGGGTCCCTTACCTGGCCGGCAGCAGGGATCGAACTTGTGCTGCAGTGGCTGCGGTCTGCTTCATAGTGTGTTGCTTAACCCACTGCACCACCAGGGAGGCCCTCAGTCATTTATTTTTATCACTACGGCCTCATGGATGTTTCTGTTACCCTTTGGGATTGGGACCTGAGGCTACTTTATCCATTTTGTTGTTCATGTTATTTATTCTAGCTTCTCCCACTGAGCATGTTTTCCAGATTCACGCTGTAGCCCAGGTCGGTACCGCATTCCTTTTTATTGATGAATAGTATGGAGTGTGTGGGGTGGTCCCATTGGTTTCTGCTTCTGCTCTTTGGAACACCGTAGCTATGAACGTTTGAATGTAAGTCTGCAAGAAAAATCTATTTTCAGTTCTCTTGAGTTTCATACTTTGGCGTTGAATGGTCGGGTCATTTTAATCATTTGAGAAAGGGTGTGCTGTTTTTTAAAGTGGGTGTGCCTGTAACAGGGTCGTCTCCAGGAAAGGGGGAAGTTCCAGAATCCCAGTCCCACCCTAAGTGGGTGGAGCTGAGCAGGGAAAGAAGATTCTGCAGAGAGGAGGACAGAAGGAAGGGAGGAAGAAGGAAGCAGGATGGAGAGCAGCAAGGAGACCTGGAGGAGGCACGTGGAGCAGAGGGACATGTGAAGAAACTGTCCTCGCTTCCTGGTCCTGGACTGGTTGGAACAGATGTGGGTGAGAGACCCGTAGGGAGGTTAGCAATGGCAGCTGTCATCTTGATTTTGATTTTGCTCTTTCCTCCCGGATTTGTCTAACTCTTTCTGACCCTTTTCTATGAGTCTCTACTGAAAGGTCCTTTAGACGTGTGGCAGGCTTTTGGGCCTTGCTTTGGGCCTGTCCTATTTAACTGGACTTTTACCCTCAAGGAGATGGGTAACTTTAAATGCTTAACTTAGTAACTATGTTCTTTGTCCTTTTCTATATTATACCCTAATTGTATTAAAGTTCCTTTCCATTAAAGGTTTTATATGTTGGTCTTAATGCGGCAAATGGCAGAACCCATTCAGAGAGGGCAGGCTTGGGGGTTCTGGGGTGCTCCTCTCCTTGCCCTGTAACATGCCCTCTTTACCTCCCCTCTGGCAGGTGTGAGGGTCCCACAGTCTCGGTCTCCGTGTCCTTGCTAGCGTTCTGAATTCTCCATCATCGCCTCCTAGTGGGCGTGAAGTGCTCTTCTTGTGGCTTGGCTTTGCATGTCCCGGGCGCCTAGTGATGTTAAACATCTTTTTGTGTATCCCTTGGAGAGAGCTGTCTTTGACAGTAACTGCCTGCTGCTTGCATGTGTGAATCGACCTGACGCACGGACTGACCTTTTACTGTGAACATTTAGGGGTGCCACGGGGACACTTTGTATATCACCCTTTACTGGTGGGTGAACATAGCCCTAGGGTAAAACTAGGAGTAAAATACAGGAGCAAAGGGATGGCGCCTATTCGCTGAGTTTGAATCGATGCCACCTGTGTATTTATAAGTAGATATGGAGAATAGTCTCATTTGTTTAGTGACATGCTAGTTTTTTCCTTTAAAATGATAAGGGCTGGTGTCTTTCTGGTGGCACAGGGGTTCAAGTCTCAGTGCTATCAAGCTGTTGGCAGCCGCTGGGGCATGAGTTTGATCCCCCCACCAGGGAGCTGACCCACATGGTGCAGTGGACCTCTCCTGCCTCGCCCGCTGCTCCCCTCAGCAGTGGATTTCAGTGGATCTGCCTGTTCTGTTCCCCACTCTGTCTCTGGTGGGTTCCTCTCACCTCCCGTGACTCTGGCCTGTACCCTAGATCTTGTGTGCATTAGCAAATAAAATAAATCTTTAAAAAAAGAAATAATAAGGGCTAACAGGTTCAGTCACAGCAAAATCAGGAGGCATTTGATCTGCTTATTTTATTTTGGTTGGGTCTTGCAGGACCGGGGACTGACTTTCACAATGAGACGGGTTTAGAGCATGTACACTTACCTTCATTGTGTTAAAATTTCTCCCCAAACTGCTCTTCGCTCCCCTGCCATGTTTGTTTAGTACAGTGCTTGCTCGGAAGTGACCCATGTCATATCCCAGTGATGCTTTGACCTTCTAGTAGTCTTTTTAAAAATTAATTAATTATTTATGCACACAAGAGCTGGGGCACAGGCCAGAGGCACGGGAGGTGAGAGGAGTCACCAGAGACTGAGCGGGGAGCAGAACAGGCAGATGGACTGGGCGGGCGAGGCAGGATCGGTCTGCTACACCGATAGTCTGTTTTGAGGAAGAACTTTACAGCTGTGAGATCTTGGGCAAATTAGCCTCTCTGTGCTTCGCTTCCCTGTTGAGGAAGATGGAGTGGCACTGGCATCTGCGCGCACGGGGATTGTGAGGACAAACTGGATTCTGTGTGCAGGGCTCAAAACAGTGCTGTGTAAGTTCTCTGAAATTGGTGATTTTTCAGCACCAACATTCAAGGACCTTTAATGACACTCTTTGCTACACAAAGGGCTTTTTAGGTAAATATTTATTATCATTGTAAAATTATAGGAAAGTAGCAAGAACTATACAAGGGATTCCTGTGTACGCTCTGTCTGGATTTGACAATTGTTTTCTCTATTTGTCTTCCACCCCAATACATATGCACGTAAGCATATATCCCTACCTGCTTGCTGTGGTTTAGGACCATTTGAGAATTCAGTTGGAGAACATCATGCCCATTGCTTTGGGATACTTCCGTTTGCATTTCCTAAGAACAACAGCATTCTCTTTTCATAAGCACAGCACAGCATCAACATCTAAGAAATCTGCTCAGTCTGCGTCTCCAATTCACAGTTCATATTCCGGTGTCACCAATTGTCCAAGAGCTGCCAGTTTCCCCTCTGGCTCAGAACCCAGTTCTGGATCACATGTAGCATTCAGGCGTTCTGTAAAAGCTTCCTGTTAAACAGTGATTGTTTAAATAACGACATGAAGAATGTTCTGCTTGCTCTCTTGAGCCAAGACTTTCAGGCTATAAGTCAGCAGGGGTCCAGCAGGGATGAGCAGTGCATGTGGCGCCACCTTGCGGCAACAGTGCGAATAGGTTTATAGATCACCTTGGCAGATGTGAAATAACTCCCTTCTTGAGCACCTAAGAAAAATTAGGTGGTATTCATGTTATCAATTTTTATTAATATATGGGAAGTGATGTCGTAAATATTTTTTCTGTTTCAAATGCACAGACTTTGGCATAAAATGAGACTTTGCTGGATCTCAAATCTGAACCCACACAGGTAAAGTCCAGTGTTTTGGGTAAAACAAGGGCTCTGCCTGAGACATCTTTAGGAACAGAGTTGGGCTTGTCAGCAGTACAGCTGTGTGATGTTTGGTGAGAGACTTGCCCTCTCTGGGCCTGTGTTTACTGCTGCAAAATAGGCCTTACACAGACTTCTACCTGCAAGAACGTTTGATGAGGTCGTGGATATATTGTAGTTCCTAGCACGGTCACTGATATGCGGGGCTTCTTCAATAAAGAAAAAAGAGGGTTATTATTTAACTTTTTGTGAGTAGACAAGTTCTGACCTTCAGGAAAATTCAGCCCACTATAGAGCTTCAGGCTTCCTAATCAAAACCATATTCAGCCAATACATAATGATCCCCAAGTCCCAGCTACGTGCCAGGCATTGTTCTAGAGGCTGGGAATACGGCGGTGCTCAAGACAGGGTCTTTAACCTCGTGGGCAAATTTACATTCTGCTTCAGAGGAAGAGAGTGAGAAATAAAAATATCCTTTAGTGTTAAGGGCTTAATTGGAGATTCTAATAGGGTAATGTGATAAAAACAGCATGGTTCTTCTGGACTTGGGGATGGCCGGGGAAAGGCTCCCTAAAAATGTGAGATTTGAAATGAGTTCTCTAAAAGACAAAATCATGCAAAGATCTGGACTGGGGCAGGAGGGGGAGCATGAACAGTCCAGGCAAAAGGAATAGCAAGTGCCAAAACCTGGGTGTGGGAGCCAGCTTGGCTTTGTGGAGGCATGGAGAAGAAATGAAGAGAACGTGGTGATCAGGGGCAAGGCAAGGTCAAGATGAAGTCAGAAGAGTAGGCGGGGCGGGGGGGGCAGCTCACACAGGACCCTGAGGATTATGGGGAGGCCTCTAGACAGGCTATGGGAAGCCATCTGTTTTGGAGATTGATAAGGTAATTGATATTCTTGACAGTAGAAAAAGCTTCCTCCCAAGGTCAGCACAGAAGTGTGTCAGCCTAGCATGACCGCTTCAATGCCGTGGGGATCTCCAATATGTTGACAAGTTGAATGTGGATGGTGTCTTCTATTACAATTTTTGAAACATTTTATAAAAAGGAAATTGGAGCCAACATTTACAGAATCCCTGAGGCTTATCTGTACTTCTGCCAAACACTTCAAATGGCTCTAAAAGGATCTTCCCAACACAGTAGCATCTAGGGTGGGGCTTAGTAACTGCTGGCTGGGGAATCAAAGATATTATTTCAAGATTTCTGTATAACATGGGAAACTTTTGAATAAAACCTTTTTTTAAACTTGTTCCAGACTTCTTTGAGAATCTGCTCCATGCTATAGACCTTCTCCCCTGAAAATGCTCTCAGGATAAAGGGAGGGCGTCCTGACTCCTTCTGCTTTTATCTCCTGACTGCCCATGTGGCAGGGTTTTTCCCTGTGGCCACGCCAGCACCGCCAAGGACACACTCCCAGAACTCATGGGGTTGGAGTGGATGCCGCCCCGCTTGAGGCTACTTAAGGTTCTTTAAGGCTGGTCCACGTGGCTTGTTCAGTCACCATTGAGAGCCCAACATCTGTGAGAAGATTGAACTGGACACCTTGGGGATGGAAGAGGGCTTCGAGGAGATACCCTTTCTGTCCCTCAGAACAGGCTTCTTAATTTTTTTTTCATAATCCAGAGATCTTGGGGCACACTTTACATGAGAAGCTACTTGTCTTTCTCCCCAGAAAAGTGCATGTGGGGCCCGTATTTATAGTTACAGGCAGGAGTCCACAGACTAGAGCGTAGAGAACAATTCTGCGCTTTAGGGACTTTTCTTCTTAATCACGCTTGATGTCAAAATTGAGAGACCAAGGCCCCCAAATGACAATTAAGTGGTTTGCTGAAGCAACATAGGGGCAGCAGGAGGGGCAATCCTTTCAATTTTCCAGCATGAACTGAATTCAAAGTCCAGGCTCTTGGATCAGGATAGCATATGTTCCAACCTTGCCTGCACCCCAAGTTGTCCCAGAACTTGATCAGACGCCTAAATCTACTGTTGCAGCTAAACCCTGAGGTTGCACAACAGTAACACATCAGTGGTGGCACTGTGTTAAGAGCAGAACCTGCTCAGGTTTTAACAATTTAACAATTGCTAAATAAGTTCTACTGCTACTGTATCACATTCAGGAAAGACAGGCTCCCAGAAGTGCAGTTATTTTGACAAAGTCATAGGACAGGCACCATTAGAACTAGGAACTGTCCATCTCCAAAGCAATGTACAAGGTTCTTTTCAGATTAGTGTTTTTCAAACTGCAAGGCATGGGGCAGGAAAGCTGAAAGTTCAGCAGGATCTCAAACAGCATCAGAAAAGAGAAATCTCAGAGTGCATCATACATATTAAGGTAAATACGGTTCGACGATAGCTGTGGCATTTCACCACGTGTACACAAACTTTACAATAGTTTGGAAGCCACTGCCTTGACTACTAGTGCTCTGAGGAGTTCACACGCATGCACATGCACGGTGACAGAGTCCAGCAGGTGCCCTAGGAGTTAGCCCAGGAAGACTTGGGGTGGGGGTGGGGAGGAGAGAAGTGGGATGGTCCCCAGAGACGTTCAACATGGAAAGGAGCGAAGAGACACAGGAATCCTGCGTCCAAATGGGCGGAAGGGCTAATTCTTGAAACAGATATTCCCCAAGAGCCCACTCTTCTGGGCATGGTGTTGCGCAAGCCAGTCTTCCCTTCCGGGCTCTGTGCAGTGGTGACCAACCTATAGCCAGACAGTAAGAGACTAAAATGGTCAGGACCGTGGTGGGGGAGGCATTGATCAGCGTTCTCAACACTGTAATGGAGAAGATCAGGAATTAGGAATACTTGCAAGCTGGGACCATATTAGCTAAGGGCTCGTTTCTCCGGCTACTGAGTAGGATTTGTTCGAGAGTCTCACAGATTTAAGTGGACCCAGGTTTTGTCAACTCCCAGTCAAGCCTTCTAGAAAGTCTGCACTAACCATAGTACCCTTGCCAAACTGGGTGGCATACTGGAACCCACGGATTCAGAAGCTAGCAAACCCCACCCAAGTCAGAAGAGACTGGGAGCCAGATGTCTCACAGCTGCCTCGTACACTAGCTAATACGTGGCTCAGGATCTGTGCAAAATTTTTTTTCTGGCAGGGCGATTTTAAGGACTCTTTAAGCACACACACACAAAATCCCATTAAAAATTATACCCCATATCGAATCGCACATAGGAGATTAGGGCTAATCATCTGGAATCATAGACTGATAAATATCATTTACATAAAGTCGTTTAGTAGCCTAATGACGCAGCTACGATTATTTCTACGTTGCCGATATGGACATTGAGGCACGGAAAACTGTCAAGCCTTGTGCCCCACAGTTACCAGCAAGGAAATGCAAATCCGGGTTTGCGTAACTTCAGAGCCAGGGCTCAACCGTGAGAGAGGTAGTGAAAAGGCAACCCCTACGAACCCCTGCTTCAGGGTTCTTAAGAGCCTCCGAACCCGCAGCAAAGAGGAGCGCTCGGTAAACGAGATCAAAGCATAGGTAAATAAGGACCAGGGGCTGCCGGGAAGTAACACTCAGGCCAGGCTCTAGGGAAAGCCGGCGTCACAGTCCTACTGCGCCGGCGCGATCCTATCTCTGCTTTCCGTCCTGCGCCTGCGCGAGGCCTCTCCTTTCCACCTCGGCCCAAACGTGCCTTCTGTACGCAGGCGCTCTGCCCTGTGTCGCCTCGCTCCCTCGCCTTGCGCCTGCGCACTAGCGCTCTCCGAGTCTTTTCCCCCCCCCCTCGCTCTCTCTTTGTACGTCAGTTCCTGTTTGTGCGGAGAAGGCGGTATTTCCGGCCAGGGGGTGGGAGGGGGCGGTGAGCGGGGGCTGGGGGGAGGGGGCGGGGGGGCCGCGCCGCGCGAGCCGTTGGGCCTGGCTCTGAGAAGGCGTTGCCGCCGCCACCGCCGTTGCCGCCGCCAGGAAACACAAGGAGCTGTAGCAAGCGCAGCGACGATGGGCCGAAGTAGAGCCCCGCCGGAGAGCTTGGGCGGCCGCCGGTGACAGGTGAGTGCGCCAGCGCGTGTCCCCGAGCTCCCCCCCCGTGATGGTCGCGTCCGGACACCCCCTCCACCCCACCCCACCGCCCGGGCCGGGCTGCATTGGGCCGTACCACCAGCGCCCGGCGGGCGGGGACCGCGGTCCTCGAGTCCCCCCTTCCGGGACTGAGCGGGTGGCTGCGCGGGGGCGGGCGGACTAGCCCTGAGGGTCCGGGGGCGGAGGCGGCGGGCCGTACCACCGGAGCCAGCGGGGGTGGGGGGCATGCCAGGGGTGCGAGGGCCGAACCACGAGGGGCTGGGGGCGCAGATCCCAGGGTGTGCGGGCTGGGGCTGAGGCAGTGCGGTGGTGGGAGAGCGTGGCTGGTGTGCCAGAGCCGAGCCCTTGAGGGGGCGCGCCGGCCCCGGCGGAGGGGGCTGGACTTCTTCCGGGCCGTGAGAGCCGTTTCTGTAGTGTATTTGGGGAGCCGGGGGCTTCTGGGGATGGGGGTGCTGTACCACGCGTGGCCGGGGAAGCGCCGAGTGGGTTATACCACTGAGGTGCTGGGGGGAGCCGGCCTGAGAACGCGGAGGAGCGCCGTGTCTGGAGGGAGGCTGCGATGTTTATAATCTTGGAGAGACGGGCCCGGCCCAAGCGGGTGTTTTGGGGCGTATTTGGGGGAGGCTGTAATGCTAAGGGTTGAGGAGGGGCTTCTGCCGCCTGTGTTGAGTGGGTGGGGCTGGGGGTTGACTCCGATGCTGGAGGGCGGGTTGGGGGCCTGCGGGTGGCGGATCACCGTTTCTGAACTTCTTCCTGAACTGCTGTGTACTCGGAACGCTTTCATTATTAAACTTAATCTTAAGGTGTGTGGAACTCCTCTGTGGCACATTCTTTCTTTCCGTGGGAAGGGTGGGGTAGATGTCTTAGAAACCACTGGCTGAAGTTTTCTGAACTTCAGGTTTCATATTAGGGAGGGGAGGAGGGTACTGAGTTGGATTCCAGCAGCTGTGTCCCAGGAATTCTTGCTAAAACTTCGGCGGAAGGAGTGCTTGGAGGAATACCTCTCTCCCGAGGCAAGGTGGCTGGCTGGGACCGCTGGATCCTTGGGGTTCTGAGGACCCCCTTCCTCACACTTGGAGTCCTCTTGAGCTCGCAGGAGTTCTGGGCTGGAGTAATCAGGTGCTCTGAAGGGCTGCCTTTCAACCTGTGCACTCTTGCTTTTCAGAGGAAGGCGGAGAGTTCCGTCCTGGTGGGGGTGAAGGGACCAGGCAGGGCGTGTCCACGAGGTTGTCTGTGTCTCCCTGCTTAGCAGCCCTCCAGCATGTCCACAGCAGTTGGCCTCCCCATTAAAGGAGCTGAGCTGAGCACTGTTTTCCCAGCTGTTCATCTCTGCATGGGCCAAGGGGACTTGGGAGGGGTGCTCCTGGCCCGGCCCAACCCAGAGAGGAAGGCTGCTCTGAAGGACTTGGGAGTAGCCCATCCCTTCTTGGATCTGGTTTCTCACCGTGTTCACTCACTGGTTGCTTGGAGCAGCCAGCCCTGAGCAGGCCTCTGCCCCTGCTCCCCAGGCGAGCTTGTGACCTCAGCTTGCCCTGTAACCTTTACCCTGGGTCTGGAGTTCCCAGGGGGCTGGCCACAGTCCCCAGCTGACCCAGGTAGCATAGACAGGTGATGTGGTCAAAGGGACAGGCGGTCACTTCTGGGCCACAGCATTGGCTTCTGAGCTGGTTGACATCCACGGGTTGTGGTTTCTGAGAGAGGTGCCTGAGTCTCTGTGAGCCTGTGGATGTTTTCTCCACTCAGGGTTTGTTCCTTTGGTGGCCTCCTGACCGCTTTTCTAGGGTTCACCTGATGGGGTGAGCAGCAGCACTATAAACAGCAGTCCTGAGGTTGATGACTGCTGTGTATTGAGTGTGTTCTGTGTGCCGCACGCTCTTCAGCCAGTCTCCTCGGTTGACTTGCTGAGTACGCACATCCTAGGCTGTGGGGGCTGTCGTCTGAGCTCCATTTTAGACCACAAAACTGAGGCACGGGGAGGCACATCATGTTTGGGACTGAAGAGCCAGTGTTCATTCAGCCCTCACCATACGCCAGGCATGTGACAGACACACATGACCTCAGTAAAACCTCAAAACACAGCCACGGGGTAGGCATGATTGTGTCCTGTCATAGACTCCTGTGAGGTAGGTAGAAATGTGATGCCCATTTTAGAGATGAAGAAACTGAGGACACTTGCTGGGACGTGACATGATCTCACAACTGGAAGCGGTAGTGCTGGGATATAAATCCCGGCCTGGTTTGGCTTCAGAGTGATCCTTTCATCAACAAGTAACTGGATCTGCGGCTTACGGGCACCGCAGGGTGGCTATGGTGTTAGTCCACTTCACAGGCAGTGAGCCTCCGTGGAGGAGCCCCTTGACTTGGGTCTGTCAGGCCAGAAGGGGCCAAACTGGGATTTAAGCCCAGGTCTCTTGCCCCTGCTGCCATGTGCTCTTTGCTCACCAGGCCCCAAGCCTAGGACTGTCGTGAGCCCTCGGGTAACCAGTCCAGCAGTTCTGGACATGGTGATGAGGTGGTTCCTCCTCAGAGTTGATCCAGGGAAGCTTTTAATCCAGGGCAGAGTGTATGTGGGAAACAGGGGAAGACAGCAAGAGAGACAGCTGCCGGGGTCCCTGTGCAGGGGTGGCGTAGTGGCATGTGTGTGAGTTCTCCTGCTGGCACATTCTGCCTGTGTTACCTTGGGCCAGATGTTTACCTCTGTGTAGCGAGCCCCGAAGGGCATCCACATCAGGTTGTCACAGGGTTAAATGAGTTCATCTAAGAGTCAGTCCCCAGGGGATTGACCTCTCCCACACCCCACCCTTGGTCCTTGCAAGTGTCTCTGTATCTGGCCCTCCAGCCTGGTTTAATCGGGAGTCTGGTGTCCTGGTTTCTGACCTCTTGAAAGCTGCTTTGGGGCCTCCCTGGTGGCGCAGGGGTTAAGTCTCAGCATCACAGTCACTGTGGCATGAGTTCGATCCCCGGCCAGGGGGCTGACCCACATGGCACAGCAGACCTCTCCTGTCTCGCCCGCTTATGTGAGTTTAAGTCCCTCCCTTCAGCAGTGTATTTTGGTGGGTCTGCCTGTTCTGCTCCCCACTCTGTCTCTGGTGAATCCTCTCACGCCCCACACTTCTGACCTGCACCCCAGTTCTTGTATGCGTAAATAAATAAATTAAAAAAAAAAAAGAAAAGCTGGGGCCTCTCTGGTGGCATAAAGGGTTGAGCATCGCACTGTGGGGCTTCTGCAGCCTCTGCAGCGCGAGTTCGATTCCCGGCCAGGGAGGTGACCCATGTGGTGCAGCAGACCTCTCCTGTCTCCCCGCTGCTCCCCTCAGCAGTGTGTTTCAGCGGATCTGCCTGTTCTGTTCCCTGCTGTCTCTGGTGAATCCTCTAACCTCCCCTCTACCGCCCGGTGCCTCTGGCCTGTACCCCAGCTCTTGTGTGCATAAGTAAATAAATTTTTTTTAAAAAAGAAAAGCTGCATCGACGTGATTACGAGCCCAGGGTTCAAGTCTGCCTCTGTGTGACCTTGAGCAGGTTTCTCCACCCTCTGAGCTCATTTCATCATCTGTCTCTTGAGATGATGGTGATTCTGGCCTGATCGGTTAGTATAAAGGCTAAATAGGGTGATTTGTGGAAAGCGCTTCTAACTGTGCTGGCATGACAGCGTGCTGACCGTGAGAAGGGGGTGTCGCTCCTCGGCATGGCCTAGCAACTGTAATTCTGTAAAACAGTTCCTGCTAGGGTTTTGAAGGCCTTTCCCAGTGTTTAGAGCCTTGTTAGATAATACCGGGAGGAGCGCAGAACCAAAATTAGCATCACCACTTTTCCAGATGAGGAAGCAGAAGTTCTAGAGGGTTGGAAGTGGGAGGGACTTATACTCACATAAAAACTGACACCTAGGCGCCCACCGTCTCCCCCACAGTTGCTGCCCTGAGCCCTTCTAGCTTCTGCCAATCTCAGCTGAATTCTCTTCCCATAGGTGCTCTTATGGACTCACCCCCTCCACCCCCGAGTGGCAGGTGGAAGGTGGGCTCCGGCAGGCGTGCAGGTGGGAGTTGGTCTGGCTGCGCAGAGCGCTGTGGGCCTGATGGGAAGTGTGGCTTTGACCCCACAGGCACAGCAGAGCTGAGGAGAAAGGTGCTTGTTCGTCTACCACCATTTCTTGAGCACCTGGTGTGTGCCTGCTGTAGCTTCAGGCGCTCGGGATACAGCAGTGCACTCGCCAGAGGCCCTGACCTCACGGAGCTGAGGGAAACAAGTCCTGAACCAGGTGACTAAATGAGGGGCAGGTGAAGGGGGCGGGTGCTAGGCAATGAGTTAAACTCAGGTGGGACTTGTACTTCTTCAGGTGGGCTGTAGGGGAAGGCCTCTGCGTGACCCCATCGACAAGGTGAAGTGAGAGGCATCGGCGTGGGGCAGGAGAGGACCATCTTGCAGAAGTAAGGATGGGCTACACGGGTCTGTGTGGCCTGGCTGGGGAGCGAGGGAGGGGGCAGGAGGGGAGGTCGGGGCTGAGCGGCAGGGCCTGGGACTGGGTTGCGTTCAGCCTTGTAGATTGCGTGAGGAGGAGTTTGGCCATATTTGGGGTTTTAGAAGGTGCCCCTTGCCCGGAAAGAGGTTCCCTGACTTCTGCCTGGGGCAGGGGGAGATTTTACAGAGCTGGTCAGGGAGTTTCACATGCCTCCCACTTCCCCTTGAGTAGAATCGTGGCCTTAGCAGCAGGCCTGTGGTTTCACACCACTTTCCCTAGGGCCCATAGCTGTTCCCGTTAGGGACAGACAGATGGGGAGCGCCTCGGGGTGATTTTCTGGCCCCCTCCCCAACCCAAACAGCTGAGCTGATACCAAATAGTAGCGCAGGACAACAGCAGCGCCTGCCTAGAGACCGTGCTTGCTGAGTCCGCCTTCCTGGCGCGTGTGTGCGGGCCTGCCCTGGACCCTGGAAGACCAGCCTCGCCGGCTGCCATCTAGTGCAGACAGGTGCCCAGACCTGCCGTGTCAGGTTGCGACTGACGAGACGAAGACCAAGTGAACGGGCCGGGAGAGGAAGATGAGGGGCTGTTCTGTCTCAGCTGGGGTGGGCCGGGAGGCCTCCCAGAGGAGGTGCACGTAGGTGGGAACTGGAGTGCTGGGAAGGAGGCCCCACAGGCAGGGAGGAGCTGGCTCTGAGTCCCGCCTCGAGTGGTGAGAACTGAGTCCTGGGGGGCTTCGGCCTGGGCACCGGGCATTGAGTCTGGGCGATGTGTCTCCAGAGTCCCAGGCCTGCAGGGAGGTGCTCCGTAACCGTGGGTGAGGACTGCTCCCGCCACTCCCCCAAGCCTTGCGCCGCCGTGGGCGCTGTGAGCAGGAGCCTGGCTGTGGTTTTTCCAAGACTTGTTCTGGGGTGTCTTCCTGGAAGGAGTGGAGCCCCTGCAGACTAAATCTCCTGGGGTTTCCAGGAGTCTCTCGGGATGGGGATGGGAAGGAGTGTCTTTTACAGTTGCTCTCTAAGCCTCTTGGGGACCCAAGGACAACCCTCTCTGGGCCTCTCTTCCACTTCCCAGAGCTCTCAGCGAAAGACTCAACCACCAGGCCTCTGGGCTGCACGGTGGGGTGGTTCCATGGCAGGCGCTTCTGGACAACCAGCCAAGCAGTGAGAGGCCCAGCTGGGGGAGACAGCCCTGGGAGCAGGACCAGGAGGGAGGGAGCGGGCGTAGGAGGGGCGGCAGGGTGGGAGCTCTGCCTGGCCCCTGGGTGGCAAGACCCACAGCGGGCCTGACTGTGCTGCGCGTGTGCAGCGGGGACAGCAAGCTGTGGCTGGCGAGGGGCGACGGCATGTCAGAGGTCCCTGCAGGAAGTTTCTCGAGCCCAGCCGTCCTGCCCAGGAAGCTCGTCTGCAGATGTTGTTTCTGAGGGTGAGGCCAGGGATCCAAGCCTGCCTTGGTTTTCCGCTTCGTGGGCCCTTTTCGAATGGACTGGGGCCGGACTGGGGTGGCTCCCACACCCATGCGCCCCTCTCAGCCCTCCTCGGCCTGGTTTCAAGGCCTTCATGGGTCTCAGCTGAGTGCTCGGGGCTCGGGGCAGTCAACCTGGGTGTGAGCTCTGCTCCTGGCTCCTCCCTTAGTTGCTATAAAGCCCTGGGAACCTCATTTCACCTCTGAGGTGCTCAGCTGAGAATGGGAAGATCCCTGCAGAGTGGTTGTAGGGAGGATTAGGGAGCTAATGTGTTAGAAAGTGCTTGGCCTGGGGCCTCCCAAGAAGGTGCTAGGTGGCTCTGAGCTGCTGCCGGGCGTGCTCGGATGGGCACCTGTGAACAGAGCAGGGGCTGTCGGTGCAGCCAGCCTGGGCTTGTTGGCTGGCAGAGGGGGTTTGTGCTCGGAGCCTCGGGCCGGGCTCGGGGGCGGGCCAGTTAGCTGAGGTTCCCCTGGGAGGGCTCAGGCCGGGATCTTGATCACACCCTGTGCCGAGCCCCTGGCTGCCAGGCACCATCCTGAGCACTCCATGCTGGGAGCTCAGAGGTGGAGCTCGATGCTGCTAGGGAGGCGGGTACAGGGAACGTCCAGTCTAGGAGCTGGGAGAGCGAGGCCCCGCGAGCCGCGGCGAGTGCCCACGTTCCGACTGTGGTAGCTGGCAGAGGGCCTCTCTGGGCCGGCTCAGCGCCAAGGCCTTACGTGCCTGCTCTCAGCAGTCCTTGTCACCACGCGGGGGTTTGCTGCAGCTCTTCTTCCCATTTTGTACACGAGAAACGTGGACCGAGGAAGGTTATTGGGTTCACCCAAAGGTGATAGACAGGACAGTTGACGCCAACTCAGTGAGACTGCGCTTTAAGGCTGGCTCTGTGCTTCTGACCAGAGCCGGGGCCACCCTTTCTGGGGCCGTCACCGCTGTTCTAGTAATCTCCTCTTTGCTTTTCCTTTTCCCAGGCGGAGCTGGCCCCAAGCCCGGAAGTGAACGGTTTAGCTCTGCTCATTACCTGCTTGGAAGTTGGGGTGCGGGCCTTTTTTCTTCGAAAGCCCATGGAGCCCCTTCCTTCTCCTGAGGCTCCAGGAAGGGCTACGGTGGGAGGTGCTCCCCTCGCCTCTGCCTTGGGGTCTGACTCTGAGTGGCCTCTAGAGCCAGCTATTGACTGTATGGTCATCTGCTCATTCTGTTCCTCTGCAGGTAGCTCAGTACCTACTGTGTGTTGAATATAATTCGGGATGCTAGAGAGTGGGCCCCAGTCTAGCGAAGCAAGCAGAGAAGTTACCATCGCTCTAGAACCCTCCTCCTCTGTGGTCAAGACAGGGAGCAGAGATCTGGAGGGAGGGGCCTCTGGGAAGGCTCCTGAGGAGAGAGCATTCAGGCTGTGAGAGCCTACGGAGGAGGCCAGGCAGGGGCACACCCCAGGTTAAGGCCTGAGGTGGGAGATACCGTGATGTGTGGTGACGGTGACGGGGGAGAGGAGTGAGGAACATGAGGGGGCAAAGCCCAGGCCTGGCAGCCGGGTCTGGGGACCGTGGCGAGGAGCCAGGACTTTAGCCTAAAGAGGCGGGGAGGGAAGTTACTGGGCGGGGCAGGTAGGACTCAGGTGGTGGCCTGGAAGAGGAGAGGAAGTCAAGGAGCAAGCTACATTCAGCTTTGGAATGGGGTCCCCCAGGACCCTGCTGCTCAAACCGGTGCTCAGCGGCGGGGGTGGGCTGGCGGTGGTAGCAGGTGTTGAGCGTGTGTTTCAGAACAGTGTCTTGGGAGAGTCTACTTTTTTTAGTTGTGTGTTTTGATTTAGATGATGTTTTCAAAAAGCTGATATTGGCGTGTCATGAATCATCTGGATCGTTCCTTTTAACCAGCTAGTGATGATCTAGCTTGGCTGCCACTCACCGTGGTACTGACCGAGCCAACTGGCCCTTGACTTTGGAGTTCGCCGTTGGGTAATCGCTGCCTGTCCAGCTGGGTCTCCACCATGACCCTGGGTTGTCAAAACAAAACAGCTTCTGAGATGACAAGCTTGTTTGGTCAGGTTGGCCTTATGATCCCATCTTACAGACAGGGACACTGTGGGTCAGAGAAGCCAGCTGTGCCGCCTGGAGCTGGTGGCCAAAGTTTGCCTCAGCCAGGACTGCAGGTGTGGCCTGGGCCTCTGAGGCCTGCCGAGCTGCTGGGGAGAGGGGGTCCGGGTTCGTGAGCGTGGTGTAGACTGAGCGCTTGTCTCGGGCCGTCGGGGACGTTCCTGCGAGCACCTGTGGTCCTTGCGCCCCTCAGCCCTCCTGCTGCCTGCGGGTCCCGTGCGTCGTTCCCAGAGGTGGCGGGGAGTCAGGCCTCCGTGTATGCCAGCCGCTGGCCACGGCGGCTTTCAGGTCTTAATTAAAAGTACCGATTCGTTCTCCGGTCGCACCCAGCTGGGCGGCACCCCCTGCGCTCACTCCGTGTGGCCTTGGGCACGGGATTCCCTCTTCGGGCCTAGTTTTCGCACCTGAAGCGCGGGCTTCGCAGCAGCATCTCTCGTGGTGTGGCCGTGAGGGCGAATGCCGACCCTCAGCAGGCACGTGGGGAGCGCGTAGTGTTAGCGGTGGTCAGGGCCCTCCCTGCCTGTGGGCTCCCAGGTGCCCCAGGGGTGAGGTGGGACCCAGTCCTTTCTCACAGCTGCTGGCTGGGGCGCAGGTGCTTGGTGACGATGAGGGTGTGCGTGAGGGAGGGCCCTTTGGGCCAGGCTGGCCAGCGCTTGTGCATGTCGGGCGGTGGGGGGTGTTCAGGGCACTGCGGATGGGAGGGAGGGCTGACTGGAGTGTGGAGGGGACATCCTCGAGAAGGGAGGTGGCGCCATCTCTTGGGAACAGAGGACGGAAGGAGGTGGGGAGGCTCCGGGCTCGGCAGCGCAAGCCAGGCTCTGCTGGGTCTCGCTGCCTGGCCTCAGGTACTCACCGAATCCTTCCCGTCCTTGGTTTCCTCATCTGCGAAGAGTGGGTCTTTGTGGCCCCTGTAAGTTGGGGAGGGGGTGTCAGGTAGTGCAGTGGGGCTCCCTCTGAAGAAGGCGGTGATGCAGCCCCTGCCCCACTGGGACCAGGGGATTTCATATGCCGGCCCCGGCCCCCACCAGTTCTCCAAATCTCTCCAAGTGAAAACCACAGCCCTCACAGTGACCTCCCAGACCCTGCCCGGTCAGACTCACCCACCTTCCTCTGTAGCCACATCTCCTGCCTTGCTCCTCCACCACCTCCTGGCTCTGTCTCACGCAGGTCACGCCTCAGCCAGAGCCCTGGACCTGGAATGCTTCCCCTTTGTCTCTCTTGGCTGCCTGTGTCTCTCAGATTTTATTTAGGTTTTGCCGTTTGAGTAAGCCCGTCTCTGACCATCTCATAAAATCAGAAACCCTCCCTCCCTCCCCTCATACCTAATCTTCCATGTGCTGTTTGCCCCGTTTTATTTGTGGGCTTCTGATAGACCTTGGACTTGCCTTCCCCCAGCCCTCCCCAGGCAGGGAGTTGTGTTGGGCACTCGGGCCCCTGCCTGCGTGGTGGCTGGAGCAGTGAGGACACAGCACGGGGGCTAGGTCTGTGGAATGAGTGAGTGCCTCATTTTTTTGTTTCACTTGGCAAAACTCTGAGCTCAGAAGCTGTCCTGAACTAATTACAGCTCTGGTCCTGGCCCTGTGCTTGCTGGGACCCCCAACCCCGCCTTGTGGGGTCACCAGGCAGATGTCCAAGTGACGGGTGCTGCAGAGGTGAGTGCTGCGAGCGCAGTGACTCACGGGTGGGCAGTGAGGGCAGGCTCCCCGAGGAAGTGAGCGCTTAGTACGTGGTGGCTGAGCGTCGCATCGGATGGGGGACCAGCGTGTGCAAAGTCCTTGGGGAGAGAAGGAGCAGAGCCCTCAGGGGACCAAGAAGAGGGAGAAGTAGGATGTGTGCAGCTGATGAGGCTGGAGGACAGGCAGGGCCACCTCTGTCGGGCCCTGCACGTCTGTAAAGGCCTTGGACGTGATCCTGAGCCGGAAGGACGGGGTCGGAGCTGTGACTGGAAGATCCTTCCACTGTGGTGTGGCGCTCTCGGTGGTTGGGAGTTTGTGGCCGGACTGCAGTGAGGGTGCTCTGTTTCTCTGGGTGCTCGAAGGTCCTCCGTGCAGGGTGAGGGAAAAGGAGGTGTGTATATGAGGGGGGCGGGGGGGCGTGGCAAAGAGAAGGAAATCTGTTCCGGTGCTTATTCTTGTCCCAGTTTCTTCTGCAGCCCACCCACGTCTTCAGCCTGTTTCCAGTCCTACCTGCTCCAAGTAGCAGATGGGGCAGTCGGGAGGAGTGTGTGGTGTTCAGGAGAAAAAAAGTATCTTTAATGCTGCTTTCTTATCGAGGAGGCGGAATAGGTAAAAATTCACACTACAGAAATATGTACTGTAGGCAGCGAAGTCCCCGCCCCACCCACCAGACGAGACAGTAATACCTGCTCTGCGCTGAGCTGCTGCTGGGCTGGGCTCTGTTCGGAGGACTTCTGTGGATTAGCCCACGTAACCCTCACAACAGCCGTGATGGCATGTACTGTGATCGTCTCTGATACACAGACAGGGACACTGAGGCGAAGAGAGAAGTGGCTCGTCCAAGTCATACAGCAAGTGGCTGAGCTGAACTTGAACCTGTCGTTTGGTTGCTGGGGCTGCCGTGACTCCTGTGCCTGTTCTGCCCCTTTGGCTCTTGGCGCCATGCCCTCTGTGCGTTGGAACTGGCACGTGCGTCCTTGTGTCCTCCAGTCCAGGAGACGCTGCTCCTTGTAAGTTCCGCTGCCGACCAGGTGGCGCTTTTCTGAAAAGAGTGCTGCAGGCGAGAAGTGCGCTGGACGGTGAGGCATCCTCCGCTTCAGGACATTAGCGTGTGAGTGGGCATTGCAGCCCTGAGGCGACGTGGGAGTGTCTTCCACAAAAGTGCTCGGTTCCGGTGTCCTAGGGCGCACGCTGGAGCTCGCGGTCTGGTTCCCCTGAGGAGGGCAGCCTGCTGTGTTCTGTAGCGCGGTGTCTGCTCAGGTGGGGCGTCGTGTTCAGTCCTTGCCGTGTATGAGCCTGTGCGGAGGCACCACTGCCATCCCCGTTGACATGCAGAAGCTGAGCTTTGGGGAGGCTATAAAGTTGGGGAGCAGAGGCCAGAACCCAGGTCTGCCTAGTGCCAGACGCTGTGTGGTGGTGAAGGCAGGCGGCCTGGGTCCCATCCTGGCTTCATACTTCATACTTGCCCATCAGGTGACTGGGCACATCATTTTGTTTCTGTGCCTTGGTTTCTTCATTAAGATGGAGATCGTGGGCCTCCCTGGTGGCACAAGGGGTTAAGCACTGCTCTATGACGCATCCACAGACACTGCAGCCCGAGTTCGATCCTGGCCAGGGAGGGGACCCACATGGAGCGGCAGACCTCTCCTGCCTCCCCGCTGCTCCCCTCAGCGGTGTACTTTAGTCCATCTGCCTGTTCTTCTCCCTACTCTGTCTCTGGTGACTCCTCTCACCTCCTGTGATTCTGGCCTGATCCCCAGCTCTTGTGTGCATAAATAAATAAATCTTAAAAAAAAAGCTGGAGATCGTAAAATTGCCATATCATGGGGTTGCTGCGAGGGTTGGGTTCGCATGTCCAGAGCGCTTCGGTGTGCCTGGCATGTGGTCAGTGCCCATCGGCATCTCTTCGTCATCCTTTTAGCCACCGCTGTAATGTCAGATGCCTGCTGGAGCCTTCAGGCCGCTTGCAGACGTCCAGTACACGCTCAGCACAGTGCTCAGTCCGGGGTGGCTTGCTCCTCTGGAGGCGTTTGGTGAGGCCTGAGGACACCTTCCATGTCACAGCTTGGAGGAGGCTGTGCTGTTGACTTCAGCAGCTGGAGACCAGGGTGGTGGCCAACCGCCTGCTGGGCACAGAGCAGCCCCGCGACAGGAATCACCTGGCACAGGCGGCACGCGTGCTGAGGCTGAGAAACCCCTCCTCGGAGCCTCTGCACGCTGGCACAAGATTTCTAGAAGAAATCTCTCCAGATCCCTGTGCGTTTTCCACCTGTTCTGCTTCGCAAGTGCCACAGCAGCGGGCGCGGGCTCACAGGGCTGCACGTGACCACGGAGGGATCCTTCCCTCTCCTGCCGGCATGCCCAGCTCCCGGACCGCGCCAGCGCACGCTGCCCGCTGAAGGACAGGTTCCTGTTGTCTTTGGCTTTGTCTACTGCGCAGGTCCTTCCCAGGGAGCACTAGGGCAGGCACAGAGAGGCTCCCCGGGCTTCAGCACAGGTAAGGGGTGCCCATCCTACTGAACACCGCTCCAGGAGACACGGGCCCTCGCCTCCTTCCCTCCCAGCCTCCCCGTCCGTCTGTGCTGTCTGGACTGGCACCCAGATCAGGGAGAGAGGACGAGAGAAAAAGGATTTGACAAATGGCAAAGGCAGCAAATAAACTTACTTCGAGCCTGTTCCGGGTAGCGGGCTCTACTCATTCACTTCACAGATCGGGAGCGCCCGGCATGTGCCCAGCACCACGGCAGCTGACGAGCTGCCAGTGCCTGCCCCGCAGGAGCCCTGCTTACCTGCTGATGTTGGACGGCTGACTGGGAGGCTTGGCACTGTCGGCCACGACAGCACGTGGGGAGGAAAATCAAGGGTGAGGGGAGGTACGTGGGTACCTTTTGTTGAGGGAGCGTAGGAAGGCTTCCCCAAGATAGTGACAGGAGCAGAGACTGAAGGGGGCGGGGCCCAGGCTCGGAGCATTCTGACTGAGGGGGCAGCATGTGCAAGGGCCCTGCGGTAGGGGTGATGGGGTGGCAGAGAAGCCACAGGAGGCAGGCAGCGCTGAAACAGTTGCTTGAAGTGAAGAGAGGTCCTAGGGCTCCCGCAAGGGGGAAGACACGGGAGGATGTTGAGCAGAGGAGGGATGAACTCTGATTCAGGTGTTCGTGGGGTCCAGCCAGACTGTCGAGCGATGGGGACAGGGGAGCTAGGGCTCATTGAGCCCTCACGGCTCCCCTGAACTGCGGGAAGCAAAGACACTGACTCCAGATAGGAAGCAGACTTGGAAGCGCCTCCAGGACCCAGCCCCTCCCCAGCTGCCATGGAGCGTGAGGTGAGCGTGAGGCGCGTGGGCCCCTTCTGCCTCGTGCGCTGTGAGTCACCTCTCGTGGGTCTGACCCTGGCGCTGTGAATCTCCCAAGGGAATGGCGCCTTGAAATCCATTGAGAAATAAGACCTGCCAGACAGGTGAAAATGAAAATGTCTTAAAGAAAAATAGAGAACGTTTGAGTGTGAGATAGGCTGTGCTCTGCAGCTATTTAAAGAGCGAGAAGTTTGCCAGGACAGTCGGAGGCCCGTGGGGACCCCTCTCGTCCTTCATGCCCTTCTCCCTGCTCAGAGCCCACCACTACGTGTGGGATTTTCATTTTCGTTCAGCTTTCTTCTGGGCAGACTTAAATACATCCCCAAACTCCGGTCCCCCCAGTTGCAGGGCTGGGAGCCTGCCACCTGCTTCCCCCCGGGCTGCAGGGGTGGGGCCCTCCGGAGGGCTTGTTGTACAGATGGGCACGCAGAGGGTCCCTTGCTGTGACCGCTTGGCCAGAAAGCAGCAGAGCCTGACTCCTCCGTGGTGACCTGACCTTCCTGAGGGGAGAATCGAGGCAGGCCTGTCTTGGGGTGGGGGGACTGTGGGAGCCAGGCAGCCCAATTTCCGCTCCCCCGTATGCTCAGGACTCCCAAGCCCTGTTCTTTTCTATAGTTACTTCTGATGTGAGGCACAAACAAAGTCAGTCCCGTTCTGCACAGCGCGGCGGGCGCGGTGCGGCAGGCGCCCACAGAGCCAAGCCCTATGTCGTGCGGGACTTCGGCAGCTCCCAGAAGGCCCCTCCGCGCGCCCTCCCAATGGAGCCACTCTCCTGACTTTGTGGATGTCGGTTTCCTTGATTTTCTGCGCAATTTACAAGGGAGAAGGCCTCCGGAACAAACAGTGGCTCGTGCGCTCCTGAGCCTGCCGGGAGGGACAAGGCTGAGGCCCTGTCAGTGCCGCGCTGTCGCCCTCCCCGCGCCGCCCTGCGGCTCGCTCTGCAGTGGGTGGACACCAGGCGCGCTCTCAGCGGGCTGCTGTGAACACTGCCACTCTGCACGTTCTAGTCCGTGTGTTTTGGTAAACAGCGTGTGTCTTCTGTTGGGGAGTTACGGCACTGCTGGGTAGGCCTGTGTTGAGTTTCAGTTCTCACTGCTGAGTCTTTTTCCGTAGTGGTTGAGCTGTTTTATATTCCCCCCATGGCGGTTCCTTTCTATCCTTGTCAACACTTGGCATTGGCACTTTTTAAAATTTTAGCTATCCTGGTGGGTGGTTTTAATTTGCATTTCCCTGTAACTGATGAGCTTGCCTGTGTTCCCCGGTTGCGTGGGTGTCTTCTCCTCTGAGGAGGCCTTGCTCTTTTCGCCTCACCTCCCATGCTAGCCAGTAGCTACAGCTCTGGCCTGGCCCCTCGGCTGACACGGCCTGGACACCTAAGGAAGCGGCAGACAGGGATGGCTGCCCCTCCCCCTGCAGGCGCTCCCTCCCTGGGGTGTCCCGCAGGCGGCGGGGCAGGCCCCTGCGTGCTGACGCTTGGCTTCCAGAGGCAGGTCTTTGTCCTCCGCCTGGGCGTCCTCCGTAGGCAGCTCCCCAGCCAGCAGGCCATCCTCTTGGCGGCGTGCCTGGTGTTTCATCACGGCAGGACTGCGTCACGGACACCTCGGCCGAGGCGCCACCCTCAGTGGGAGGACGGGCGGGATCCAGGCGGGACACAGGGGATCTTGCAGTTCCTCCCCCTGCCCTTGCCCGAGCTGCTGCTGGCTGCTTAGGCGCTGGAATGAGAGTGTAAAAAGTGACTCTGGTGAGCGGAGCAGCAGCCGGGCCTCCGCCACGCCGCGGCTGGGACACCCAAGGTAAATGGCTTCCCCGCTTGGAGCCGCTCCCGCCCTGGGCATGGGCACGGCCCCTCTGGTGGAGTGTTGGGGGCGCGCAGGAGACACTCCTGAGCACTGGCCCTGCTTGGGCTGCCTGGCTGGGGGTCGCTGTCAGGCCTGCTGCTCTGAGCACGCGCCGTCACACCTGGCCGCCCGCGCGCTCCTGTCTGACCGTGGCAGCCACGTGTCTGGGCGCTCGCTGGAGGCCAGGCAGGAGGCTGAGCCTGTGCACACAGTGGGTGCTTTAATGCTGCTGACAGCCTGGTGCTGCAGAATCACGGAGGAAGCTGCTGGTGTGGGGAGGGGAGAGGGACGCGAGGGCTGGGCACTGGGCCCCTGTCCTTCCTTCCACATCTGCCCCTCCTGTGGACTCCGAGTTCTGCGCCTAGCTCTCTGGAGCTGTTCTGAACTGAGCCGGTAGCAGCAAAGTGAGGGCGGCCCCCGTGCTGGGGAGGATTCCCTGCCTCCTCACACCCACCAGACCCCGTGTTCCTCTGCCTCCTTCTGCCCTGGCCCCTCGCCCTGGCGCCTGGCGGGCCGCTGAGCAGCCTTCCCACTCACTGGGCTCCCTCCTGCCTCAGGGCTTCTGCACTTGCTGTTCCCCCACCTGACAGTCTTTTCCCTACATCTCTGCATGCTCACTGCCCGCTCACACTTCTCTGACACTGTGTGGTTAATGCAGCACCCTCTTGCGGATCAGCCTTCCCTCCGCTTTACTTCTTTTTCTTCTCTGCGCCCCTGCACTACCTGGCATTCTGTGTCTCTGCCTGTCTGCCTTCCCCACTGGAGCGGGAGCCTCGTGAGGCAAGGGCTGGGTCTGGCGCTTTGTCCCTGTGCCCAGGACAGCAAGAACTCTGCCCAGCTCCAGCATGCTTAGAGGCTGACAGACTCTAGAGAGGCCCGTGTCGTGTCTGGTCCTGCGCTGGGCATCTGCTGGGGAGACTTAAACTCATTTGTTTGTTGTGTGCTCAACAGACGTGCATACACTGTGCTGTTCCACTGAAGTGGCATTTGTAGGTGTGGGGAGGGCACCCCAGTGAAGCCTCTGCGGTCAGGAGGGCTTCCTGGAGGAGGCATTGGTTTAGCTGAGACCTTAGGAGGGGGAAGAACTCAGAGACTGTACGGAGGTGAAGGTCAGAGGGAAGGACCTAAGGGACCTGGCAGAGTGGGGTGGGGGGAGGGGCTGGGGACAAGGGGAGCGCTAGGCCTGATTTTGCTGTAGTCATCAGCCTCTACTGGGGGCCCCTAGCTGCCGCTCGGCTTACACAGGGCGCCTTGGTGGTGGGAGGAACTTTGCACCATATTCTGAGCACACGGAGGCCTTGGGAGGTTTTGAACAGGGAGGTCCAGGGTTGGACTTGGATAGACTGAGGGGTTGAGAGCAGGGACAGGGGGCCTGGGGAGGCCGGGTGGGAGGGACAGGGGGCTGTGGGAGCGGCCTTCCAGAAACAGGTGGATGGGCAGTGGGGACTAGGGGTGGAGCGGGGCGGGAGACCCCTGGAGTGAAGGTCAGGAGAGGTCAGATCCTGAAGACCTTGAATCTTGAGCTGAGGAGCTTGTCTCTTCCCTGAGGCCAGTGAGAAGCCACAGATCAGGTTTTGGGGTCCCTCTAGTTGCAGAACGGGGGGCAGCTTGGAGAGGAGTCCCGGGAGGAGGTGGGGCAGGACCTGTGTAGGAGAGGACAGTGTTGGAGCACAACCAGACTAGAGGGAAGCTGGAGTCGAGACGGCAGCCACGTTAGAGACGGCAACATAGAATGGTGAGGTGTGAGGGTAGCAGGTCAGTGATCCTGGGTGTGAACCCCTTGGGGTCCTGCCTGCCGGGACGGGGGTGGGGGGCCCTTATTGCTGACCCTGACTGCCTCTGCAGCTCGGGAGTCCAGAGCACGGTTCTCACCCCACTGTTACCCCCACCACTGTCCATCTTGTCTTTCCTCCCACTTCCTCCCTTCCCTCTGCCGGCCTGGGCAGCCTGCCACTGTCACACGCCAGGCGGTAGTGCGTCCGGCCTACCAGCTCCCGGGGCACGAGAGAAAGCTGATGCCCACAGTGTCCCCAGAGCCAGCTGCCACTTCTCTGGGGGCCACCTTAGCTCCTGACCTGCTGTCCGCAAATAACCCCAGACCAGGAAAGGCAGAAGGCCTTGGCCTTGGGCTCCAGGGCCCCTGTCCAGCCCTGTGGCTCCAGGTAGGGGCCCAGCTGGCCACTGCCTCCTGTCCTTCCCCCTCTGCCCTGGGAACCTGAGACGGAGCAGTGGCCCCGGCGTCTGTCAGTCTGTCACTGCTGGCCCCAGCGGATGGAAGCGGGGATCTTGGGGAAGGGACCAGGGCCTTGGTCGAGCCCCAGGACTGACTCCTAGGCCTTAGACAAGCGCATCTACGCAGTAAGTTGCTTCCTTGCTCAAGCGCTGGAGCGTCCAAGGCCCCTCTTTCCTCCATCACCTGGTTGGGGCAAAGAGAGAACTGAGGTGGCGCAAGTGACATGGGTTGGCCAGCCCAGGGTAATTGAGGATACCTGGTTTGCTAAAGGGGGCAGGTTGACAGGAGAGCGCGCATGCTGGGGTGGTAGGCGGATGTTGGTGACTCTGAGCGCTGCCCGAGGTGCCCTGGGCTGTCTGATTCATCCCAGGTTACCTCCGCGATGGGGCTTGGGAGTGACGCGGGGGCGGAGCCTGCTTGCTGGCTCCCAGCCCCGTGGGGGGTGCAGGTGGGCGGAGGGGCAGGTGCTCTCCAGCATGGGTGAGGGCAGGGTGATGTTCTTCCCCCCAGATGGGGGTCTCCGGGGAGCACAGTCACACTTCTCCCCTCAGAATGGACCTGAGAGCAGGGCTCCCCCACCCTCGCTGGCCCCCCTGTGTAGAAGAGCCGTGTGGCCAGAGGGGCTTGGAGCCGGGCTGAGCCCCTCCCACTCTGACCAGCCCCGCTCTTGTCTTGCAGACTGAGCTCTGTCCACTGCGCTTCCTGCATGTCCGGCTGCCCTGAGCTGTCCCGAACGAGGTGACAGTGTGTCACGCTGCCACCATGAACGAAGTGTCTGTCATCAAAGAAGGCTGGCTCCACAAACGCGGTAAGGGGCACCTGCCCGCCGGCTTGCGTGTCACCCCCTTCCACCGGGGCTCCCTTCCTGGCAGCGGGGCCCCGAGGGGCGGGGGTGCGGGTCCCTGCAGCCCGAGGGGCTGGCACTCCCAGCTGCGCCTGCCTGCCCCAGGCCGGTGGCTCCTTTTGGGGGATTCCTTTAGCAATAGTCTGTGGCTCCATAGTTGCTGTGGGCCTGCGTGGTGTGTCGTGACCTCATCTGTAGATGGAGAAACTGAGGCTCAGGGTGGCGCTAGTCAGCATTCGTCCCTTCAGAAAAGGCTCACTGACCCTTCAGCGGGCTGCTCCAGACCCTGAAGACGCGGTGCCCTCACGGAGCTTCCGTTTCCACAGGGGCCGACGTCTAACATCGGGGGTAACTGCTGCTGTGAAAAGGGAGCTCTGGAGCAGTAGAGGCCAGGGAGGGATGGCGGGGTCAGGAAAGCTGTTCTAAGGAGGTAAGGGAGAGACCGCACGCAGAGCTGGGCGAGGTGTCCCCGGAATAGGCAGCAAGGACACGGGGCGTGTGCGTGCGGCGGTGGTTGAGCAGTGGGGCTAGAGTGGGTGGGCAAAGGCCAGCGGGAGGAGTGGACCGTAATGTGTCACCGAGCCCGGTTGGGTCCTGTAGGCCACGGGAAGGACCTGGCTTTAACTCTCCCAGCACCGAGGACCCAGGATACTGTGGGCAGGGCCCGGCCTGGTTGGGTGTACTGGTGGGAGCTGAGACCCGGAGAAATGAAGTCTTCCAGAGACGAGGGCAGGACACCGGACTCTCAGGCCCCAGGCTGTCTGTCCCTGGGTGGCGCCACTGCCCGTGCTGGGCGGCTGGGGCGGAGCAGGTGCCGAGCCTGTGCGTCCACGTCCACGCACTGAGGAGGAAGAGGGCAGATCATCCTGATGTCTTTGACCTTGCCCTGAGGGAGGGAGGTGCCAGGCCCGTGGGGGCTGCTCTGCTCAGGCGCGTCCATTCGGCCACACTGACTGAGCAGCTGTGCTGCAGGTACTGTTCTTGGGCCTGGCAGCACCTTGGTGAGCCCAACAGGTAACGCGCTGATGTCTTCCACTTGGTGGGAGGGCGGCAGTGCCGTAGACGAGTGGCTCCAGGCGTGTAAGTGCCGTGGACGGAGGCCGAGCCCCTCAAGAGGGAGGGTGGGAGGTGGGCAGGGGAGCTCTCATGACCAGGATGGACAGCGAGGGCTCCACCGGGAAAGGAGAAAAGCTCCGAAGGAGGCAAAGGGCACGAGGGTGCAGGTGCACTCTGGAGAGGTGCTGGGCAGGGCCAGAGAAGCCCCCAGCATCCTGCACTGTCCCAGCCTGCAGCCGCAGAGCAGGGAGGAGGACGGAAGCGGCTCTCCAGGGTCGGGCCGCGCCCGTTAGGCAGCAGGAGAGGCTGTTGCCGTCCCTTCCCAGGCAGGGCGCGTCTGAGACCGCTCACCTGGGCCTCTCAGAGCCTTGCCGACGTCCGGCCCTGGCGCTGCCGTTTTCTCTTGGCGTGACTTGGGCCAGGCTCTGCCACCCCTTGGAGACTTGGCTTCACAGCTGTAAAATGGGTTAGCAGCCAACTCCTGACACTGCCAGCCCCGGGGGGCAGATCGGGCTTATCCGCTTAGGTCGTCGCAGTCCCTGGAAGGTGAGGGCATGCTGTAGGTGCTCAGGGACTGCTCTCGAGGAGTGGCTGCAGTTGCCTGTGAGCGGTGCGCGTGTTGAGGGCGTGTCAAGCTCCCGAGGTGAAGGTGACCGGAGAACTCCAGGTGGGACCCGGCCCTGGTCTCAGCAGGAAAACCACCTGCCGAGGTTTCAGTGAGGAGGCGGCAGTGCTGAGGTTTGGCTCTGGCCCCCGCCTCTCCCCGCGAGGTCTGCTCCGGGTGTAGGCAGAGGAGGGCGGCTGTGGGCGTCCTCAGCCCCACCAGTCCAGGCCCTCGGCTGCCAGTTTAGGAGCAGGCAGCCTGGCGGTCAGGGCCGTGGACGCTGAGCACAGCACCCCCGCTTCCAGTCCCAGCTCCCCAGTTCCCGGCTGCGCACCTCGGGCAAGGCAGGAACTGCTCTCAGCCTGTAAAATGGGGCTGCTGTTGAGGTATTTTTTCCTTTCTAGGGTTCTTTTTAAAATTTTCTTAGCTTGTTACCAATTTATAAAAGACTACAGGTAAATACCTGGATCATGAGCTCACCCCAAACCAGAGTCCAGACCAAGACACAGAATGAAATAAGGCGCTCCCACCCTGCCCAGCAGCGACCGCTCTTCTAACTGGACTTGGCTCGCTGAGCTGGGTCTGAGCTGGGTCTGAGCTGGGTAAGTGGGCTTTGTTTTTACTTTTACAATTGAGGTGAAATTAACCAACACAAAAGGAACCATTTTAACTTGTACAACTCAACAGCCTTTAGAGCATTCGCAGTGTTGTGTAACTGCTACCTTTGTCTAGTTCCAAATCATTTTCATCACCCTGAAAGAAAACACCATACTCATTAAGGAGTCAGTCCCCACTCCTCCCTCTGCCCAGACCCTGGCAACAAGCAATGTACTTTCTGCCTGTATGGATTTACTCACTCTGGACATTTCATAGAAATGAATCACACAGCACGTGGCCTTTGTGTCTGCCTTATTTCACTTAGCCTCATGTTTTTGAGGCCCACTGGTGCTGTAGCATGTATTAGCGCTTCATCCCTTCCGGCGGCCAGACAGTGTGCCATTGTGCGCACATGCCACATGTTATTTACGCACACACCTGTTGATGGACACTCGGCTGCTTCCGCCTCCTGGCCATCGCGAAGAGTGCTGCTGTGAACCGCGTGTGTTTAACTTTTCAGGGAAGTGCCAGACTTCGCTGCGGTGATCGCACCATTTTACATTCACAGCGGCAGCGCACAAGGGTTTCCATTTCACCACATCCTCAGCAACGCTTTTTCTCTTTCTCTTTCTCTCTTAATTACAGCCATCCAGTGGGTGTCGCGTGCCATCCCATTTTGGTTGATGTGCATTTTCTTTCTTTCTTTCTTTGTTTCTTTTTTTTTTTTAAGATTTATGTATTTATGCATACAAACACTGGGGCACAGGCCAGAGGTGCGGGGCGATGAGAGGATCCACCAGACAAAGCAGGGAGCAGAATAGGCAGATGGACTGAAACACACTGCCGAGGGGAGCAGCGGGTGAGGCAGGAGAGGTCTGCTGCGCCATGTGGGTCACCTCCCAGACAGTGGCAGGGACCGAACCCATGCTGCAGTGGCTGTGGTCTGCTTCGCAGTGCGCCGCCCAACCCACTGTGCCACCAGGGAGGGCCCGATGTGTATTTTCTTAATGAAAATATTGAGTGTCTTTTCATGTGCTTATTGACCATTCGTACATTTTTTTAAAAAATATTTATTTATTTATGCATACAAGCACTGGAATACAAGCCAGAGGTGTGGGGGGTGAGAGAATCCACCAGACAGAGCAGGATGCAGAACAGGCAGATGGACAGAAACACACTGCTGAGGGGAGCAGCGGGCAAAGCAGGAGAGGTCTGCTGCGCCATGTGGGTCCCCTCCCTGGCCGGCGGCAGGGATCGAACTCGTGCTGTCGTGGCTGCGGTTTGCTTCACAGTGCGTTGCTTAACCCACTGCGCCACCAGGGAGGGCCCTTCGTACATCTTTGGAGAAATGCTTATTCAAGTTCTTTGCCCATTTTTAAAAATGGGCTGTCTTTTTAGATACATGATTGGCAGATATTTTCATCTGTCCTGTGGACTGTGCTTCTTTGATAATGTTCTTTGCAGTAAAGTTTTTAATTTGGGAGAGTATTTTTTGTTGCTTTTACTTTTGGTGTCATAGCTAAGAATCTGTTGCCAAGTCCAAGGTTATGAGATTTACCCTTGTGTTTTCTTTGAATACTTTTATCTGTTATATTTAAGTATATCCATGTGGAGTTTTATTTATTTATGCATACAAGAGTTGGGGTGCAGGCCAGAGATACGGGGGTAAGAAGACTCACCAGAGACAGAATGGGGAGTATGACAGGTGGATTGACTGAAACACACTGCTGAGGGGAGCAGCGGGCAGGCAGGAGAGGTCTGCTGCGCCATGTGGGTCAGCTCCCTGGCCAGGGATCGAACTTGTGCTGCAGTGGCTGCGGCTGCTTCACAGTGCTGCATCTCTACCCCTTGTGCTATCCTTGACTTAATTTTTCATGTGGTGTGCGGCATGGGTCCAATTTTGTCCTTTTGCAGGTGGCCCTGTCGTCGTCCTAGCGCCACTTGACGCGGAGACCACTTCTTTCCCGTGGACTGATCTAGGTTATTCTTGCTGGAAACCAGTTGATGGTGTCTGGGTTAATTTTTTTTGACTCTGAATTCTCATCCATTGGTCTGTATGTCTGTCCTTACACTACATTGGTTTGATTACTGTAACTTTATAGTAAGTTTTGAAATTAGAGAGTATGAATCCTTTTATTTTGATCTTTCTCAATGTTGCTTTGACTGTTTGGGACCCCCGTGCCTTATGAATTTAAGTTCTATGTAAATTTGAGGACCGACTTTTCTGTAATAGAGGCTCTTGGAATTTTGGTGGGGGGTGTGTTGAATCTAGATTGCTTTGGGTAGTATTGCCCTCTTACTAGTAAGTTTTGTAATCCACAAACATGAAATACACAAATGTGGAATACATTTATTTAGGTTTTTGATTTCTTTCAGTGGTGTTTGTCGTTTTTAGTGTATAAATCTTCCAGCGCCTTCTGTGCTTGTAAATGGAATTGTTTTCTTCATTTCCTGTTCGTGTGGTTCATTGCTGCTGTACAGACACAAGTGGCCTCTGTGTGCTGGTCTCTTCTGTGCTGAATAACTCAACTTTGACAGTCTTTTTGTGGACTCTTTGTCGTCTTCAATATATAGGATCATGCTATTGGAAATGATTGATATACTTACATTCCTTTTCAAGTAGGATGCCTTTTATCTCCCCTTCTCTGACTGGAGGTTCCTAACAGCAGTGGTAAAAATACAGGTTTTTTACTGATCTTGGGGGAAGCTCACAGTGTTTTGAGTATGATGTTAGCTGTGGGTTTTTCATAGATGCCCTTTATCACGTGGAGAAAATTGCCTTCTATTCCTAGCTTGTTGAGTATTTTTATCGTGAAAGGGTGTTGGATTTTGTCTAATTTTTTTAAAGATTTATTTATGGATAGAAGGTTTGGGGAGTAGGCCAGAGGTGCAGGGAGTGAGAGGACTCACCAGAGACAGAGTGGGAAGCAGCACAGGCAGATAGACTGAAACACATTGCTGAGGGGAGCAGCGGGCAAGGCAGGAGAGGTCTGCTGCGCCATGTGGGTCAGCTCCCTGGCCAGGGATTGAACTCAGGCTGCAGTGGTGATAGGTCTGAGACTTAACCCCTAGGCCTCCAGGGAGGACTCCTGTTTTTTAAAAATTGCATTGATTGAGGTGATCATGTGGTTTTTTTTTTTCTCATTCTCTTAATGTAGCGTATCATCTTGACTGATTTTCATTTATTGCTCCATGCTTGTATTTCTGGGATAAAACCACTTAGTCATGGTATATATAATCCTTCAGTTTGTTGATGAATATGGGTTTTGCTAGTTTCTAAACTTTACATACATAGACTTATATGTACATTTGAAAGAATTTACTAAGCTAAAACTGTAAGATATTTAGGACAGTGACTGGCACAGAGAGCCATTGTCGTATCTGGTCATCAGTTCCCAGTTAGTGGGCGTTCCCCTGGGCCACAAAGACCTGGAAGTGAAGTGACTCTCTGGCGGCCACATGGCGTGCCTGGGGCTGGTGGGCTCTCAGTGGTGCTTTCTGACCGCCTTCGCGCCTGACCGCTTGTGCGCTGGACACCCCCAAATTGCAGCCTCGCGCAGTGCGGTTGGAGTTCAGGGTGCTCAGAGGTGGGCGTCAGCGCGCTCAGCTTCCCAGGGTTTCACTGCCCTTGGCCGTCGCTCGCTAGGCTTTCCCCTTCTCCAGCCCGCAGCAACCCCTAATCTACCGCTTATCTCTCTTAAATTTGCCTGTTCCAGACGTTTTATGTAAATGGAGTCACACAGTCGGCGGCCTTTGTGAGCAGCTCCTTGCGTGTGGTCCTGCTGGCTCACTGCCCCCCTGCACTTCTTTCCTGGCCAGATACTCCCCGTGCGCAGGCCACATTTTCCGTCTGTAGCGGATGGATTTTCTATTGTTTCTGCGTGTTACTATTCCGAATCATGTTGCTATAGACGTTTCTAGTTGAGTTTGGGGTGTCTGTAAGTTTCACCATCTAACTGCGTCCTCAGCAGCCCTCTCTCGAGCAGTTTCGTGCCGGGGCGCTTGGGCGCTGGTGCTCAGAACCAGTGGAGGAGCAGGGGCACTCGGGGCACAGCCGCGCACAGCCGCGCACAGCCCACGTGGCTCAGCGCTCCGCCACCTGACCCCTGCACAGCCCGCACAGCCCACGCGGCGCAGCGCTCCGCCACCTGACCTCTGCACAGCCGTGCTGCGACACTGGCCTGCGGGACGTGGTCTTACAGGGCGCAGGGTGCTTGCGTGGAAGCCTGGGCCTCCCAGGGGCAGGCCATGTGCTGGCAGGGGTGGTGTGCTGCTGCTGCTGGCCGCATGCCGAGGCAGCTGTGCCCGGGCCCTGCGGCAGGCGCCCTCCTGTCAGGCATGACCTCTGGACCAGTCGGGCCCAGCCCAGGGCCCAGCCTGCATCAGCAGGGGCCACCTCAGGGGCCACCTCAGGGGTTTCTCTGGGGGAGGCACTCTTCTGCCCGCTCCCCTGTCCATCCTCCTGCTGAGCTGCCCCTCAGGCTTGTCCACAGGCCGGGCGTGCTTGCCCCTGCCCTGAGCTTTCTCCCCTGCCTCGGTTCAGGTGAATACATCAAGACCTGGCGACCTCGGTACTTCCTGCTGAAAAGTGACGGCTCCTTCATCGGCTACAAGGAGCGGCCCGAGGCCCCTGACCAGACCTTACCCCCCCTAAACAACTTCTCTGTCGCAGGTGCGTCTTGGGGTGGGTGGGCCAAAGCACAGGTGCCGGACAAGCCGCTGCCACGTTCTGCGGCACGTGGGACTGGGCCTTCCTAAGGCCTGGCTTTGTCCTGGTTGCTTTCTGTGTGCTGGTGACCCCAGCAATGCTCTTTCCAGCCCTCGCTTTTCACTTCTCACCCGAACTCCGAACCTGCCCGCATCAGCTTCCTACATGTTTCCTCCAGCTTCCTCTAAGTCCTTCATACCAGCCACGTCCCAAACTGTCTTCCGGATCTCCCCCAGCCACCTCGGCCTTCTCCTACCCCTGTCTCTGTCTCAGGCCAGACACCTGGGCTTCAGCTTAGGGGCCCATCTGCCTCCTTCTGGCCTGGCCACTGCTGTTTCTTTCCCTCCTCATGGCCCCACACTGGCGTGGTCCCCACCTCTTCTCTGGGCTCCTGGCCTCCATTCTCCCTCCCCCTCTACATGGCAGCCAACGGGATCTGTCTAAATATGTTCATGTGCCTGCACTGCTTAAAGCCTTCCATGGCCCCCGCCGGCCCCAGACCGAGTTCAGACTCCTCACGCGGACCTCTCTCCAACCTGTCCCTCACGCCTCCCCTTTTCACCCCGCTGCGGGGCCCTCTGCCACCTCTGGGCTTCTCCTTCTGACTGACTGCTCCCTCTTCCTCCTTCAGGCAGGCCCCAGTGAAGAGAGCCTCCCCGCCGTCCCCATCCTCACCCCCCGGACTAAGCTAGCTACCTACTCAGGGTTTCGCCATCACTAGCCGGTGGGCTGCTCCCTTCCACACACACACTGGACTGGAGCCCTGTGGGGTCGCCAGGCTGGGGCTGTCTCGGCACTCAGGTGTCCCAAAACCTACCTGGCACAGGGCTGGGACGCAGGGCCTGACTGGGGGTGTGAGCAGTGGGTGGGCAGGCTGTCCTCTCACCCTCTCAGCTCTCTCCTCCCCCTCCCGCAGAGTGCCAGCTGATGAAGACGGAGAGGCCGCGGCCCAACACCTTTGTCATACGCTGCCTGCAGTGGACCACAGTCATTGAAAGAACTTTCCACGTGGACTCTCCCGATGAGAGGTGAGTTGGGGCCTCTGTGCACCTGCCCTTTGAGAGTGGCCAGGCCCAGTATGAGAAGGGGTGCAGCTGGATAGATTGGGCCCCTACTTCGGAGTTTCCTGTCCCAGCCCTCTGGGAGCTGGGAGCAGGGAGCATCTTCGGTCTGTAGGCCCCACTCTTCGTCTGGGACCGGGAACTGGGTCGGAATGGGGTGACGCGTGTTAACGCAGAGCTCTGGACCTGACCTCCGGCCTCAGGGCCCGAGGAGACTCATGGAGGGTCAGGGAGCTGCGTCTCTCGGGAGCTTCCACTGGCTTAGAGGCCGGTGACCCAGAGACTCGCTTTAAGACGCAGAGCAGCTCGCTGGGGGAGAGCCGTGCAGACTCCCATGCAGAACCGAGGTGGAGGCGGCGTCTCAGGAAAGCTGCCCCCTCCTGCCCCTCCTGCCCCACCGTAGCCCCGAGCGGGTGCTGTTCTCCGAGTCCTCGGGGCGCTCCTGCACGCACAGCCACGCTTGTTCAGAAGAGCATTCTGCACTCTACTTGGCTTTTCTTTTTTACACAAAAGGGAGCATCGTACAGACTGTTCAGAACTTGCTTTTCCTTCATGCGTCTTGGGGGACTCTTCCTGCTTTAGTGTACAGAAAGCTCCAGCCGCTGCGAGTGTTTTAAACAGCTGCAGTGTTCTGTCCCAGGTCTGTTCAGCAGCTTGGTGATGGCACTTGGCTTGCTTCCAGCCTTTGACTTCCCTCAGGCAGTGCCACGCAGCGCGCCTTGGGCTTGTCTCATGTGACATGCGTGCAGTACATCTGTAAAGGGAGTTCTTAGCGGGGTCACAGGGAATGCGAGTTGGTAATTTTGAGAAATACACCTGTTAGGGGGTCTCTCAGCGTGTTCCCTGACCTTGTGTTTTCAGATGTTTGGGATTTTACCTGTCGGATCAGTGGGCAGTGGCTCCTCGGAGTAGTTTAAACTGGTCCTTTTCTCTCGTGGGTGGCTTGAGTACCTTTCCATACGTCAGGTGCCATGTGGGTTTCCCTTACTGAACTTGAACTGTCTGTCCTTATCCTTTGTCTATATTTCTATTGGGTTGTTGATCTTTTTCTTGTTTCTACAAGTTCTTCATATATTAAGGAGCTAATAATGAGTGGCAAACCATTTTTCTCGCCATGTTTTCCCTTTGCATCACACCTTGAGAAACATTTCATTGGCTTGTCCTGTGGGCTGCTCTCCGGAGACGCCTAAAGCTGCGCCTTCTGAGAGGCTCTGCCCTCCAGAAGCACTCTCCGGCGCCCAGGGTGTCAGTGGCCACACGTGCCTGTCCAGCATTTGGGATGGGGTTAGTGCCACTGAAGAATGGAAGTCTGAAGTTGTAACGTGTGTCAGTGCCTGCACGTGGTCGTGGCTCCCCTGCAGGCGGCGCCTCCCGAGAGGGCTCTCAGACGCCGCCCCAAGGCTCATTGCAGTCTGCATTGTAGGACCCGTCAGACCGTCCCGAGGTTACAGTGCGCGCCCCGCTGAGGGGAGCACAGCCACCCTCCCGGGCCGGCTGGGGGGGCTGGCTGTACAACGTGGCGTGTCACAAAGCCAGTTAGCCAGTAGGTACGTAGGACCTGGGGGTTGGACTCGGTTATGGAAAGTGAGTAGGAGTTGGGCAGGGAGACAGGCGGAGGAGGTGGCTCCAGAAAAAGGCAGCTGCACGTGCAGAGGCTCGGGCGGGGCAGGTGCTGTGTCACCAGAGTCAGGGGCGGGCTCGTGGAAGAGGGGAAGTGGGGGCTGGAAGCGCGTGGACTCCGGGTGGAGAGCCTCTCGGGTTGGCAGGCAGGGGATCAGCCGGCATGTGTCGGGGGGCCTCTACAAGACCCAGGGGTAGTGATAAAGAGGAGACCCTGGTTTGGCAGTCCCTGACCCACAGCTTGTCAGCCTGGCGGAAGGGGCAGCGGCGAGCTGGGAGAGTGGTGTTGGCAGAGAGCCGCTCTGGCTTCCATTTTTGTGAGACCCCGTGTCCTCAGTCGGGGAGAAATCCCTGCCCCCTCCTCTGGCTGGGCCACTGCCACCAGAGAGGAGTCTGCTGGGACCGCTCTGTGACCAGACCGCAGATTCCTGACCTTACCCTGGGGGAGCTGTGAACCAGAAGCCCCAGAAGAGGGAGGCTGGTGTGCTCGTGGCTGTCCTCACCAGCCCCTGCCCTGCAAAGGCCTGGGCCTGGGCGTGGTCGGGAGGGGGGTAGAGGGCAGCCCCGTGCGTGGTGGTGGATTCTGGCCCTTCCTGATGCTGCACAGGCCTGCTCTCTGCCCCCGGGGCAGCTCTAGGGACTTGCCCGAGCCCCTGCCCACTTATTTCAGGCACCAGAGGGGTTGAAAGGATTGTGCACTAAGTGAGCACCCAGGTGCGCGGCACCTGGATTCACCAGCTCATCACCTGCACTTTATGCTGAATCTCGAGCTTCTGTTCCTGCTTAGTGGTACTTCCGTCCTTGAGCATCAGCAGGCCCCTCCTGAGAGAGCGGGCGTGGCGCTGTGGGTCCGGTGTGTGAGCACGCCTGAGACCGTCACCTCTCAGAGGGTCTGCTGCTGACAGACACCCTCTCCACATCCATCCCGTACTTGAATTTCACCTGCTGTCTGCAAAATGTTGTTCTTCAGCCAAGATTCACGCAGGACACATAATGTCTTCTTGACTTGTTTGAACCTCCATCAGCCTGTTGTCTCCTTGTCCCCCGGGGTGCTGATGTTTTCCCTGATGAGCCAGCTGCTTGTCTTGCAGGCCGCATACTCTGGCAGTGCCACACGTTACCTTTTACCACTGTTTACTTTCTTCCTCTGTGCCTGCCTTTCCTGTAAGCTGGGAATTAAGTCCCAAGCAGTGTTGGCAGACAACCATGCAGCTTCCTGTTCTTGTAAATAAAGTTTTATGGGAACATGACCACACCCATTTTTTTTACAAATTGCCCCTGGCTGCCTTTGCCCCACTGACTGAGACCTGCAGCCGGCAGAGTCTGAACGTGCTGTCTGCCCTTTGTCAGGGAGGTTTGCAGACCTCTGCTCCTGCAGATACATTTAATAGTGCGTCCTGTCAGCGTGCTCTCGTTCGTGTCAGTCTTGTATTGTTTCTCTGTTCAGAACTGGGAGTGACTTTTAGCCCCACTTGGAGTTGAACTCCAGATCCTGAGCCAGACCCTGCAGAATCCTCCATGATCTGACTTTCCTGTCAGAATCATTTGTTTTTCTTTTTTTTATTACTTTTTTATTTATGCATACAAGAGCAAGGGTACAGGCCAGAGTCGGGGCGGTGCCTGCCTTAGCTTCACGGGGGCCACTGCTGAGGGGAGCAGCAGGTGAGGCAGGAGAGGTCTGCTGTGCCATGTGGGTCCCCTCCCTGGCCGGGGATCGAACACACACTGCTGTGCCGCGGATACTTCACAGTGCGGCGCTCAACCCGCTGCGCCACCAGGGAGGCCCTCAGAATCATTTCTTACCCCAAGTCCCTTCAGTCTAGCCCTACTGATCTTGCTATTCCTTAAACATGTCAAATGTAGCTCCTCCCTCGGGACCTCTGCTCTTGGTTTTCCCGTGGCTCCGGGCCCTGTTGGTTCGGATGCCGCGCGGTGCCTGCCTTAGCTTCACGGGGCCTCTGCTCAGGCGCCCTCTTAGGCTAGGGCTAGCCTCACGCCCTCTGTCTCCTCCTTGGTACCCCCAGTGGTTCCCTAAGCAGTGTTAGCCCCATAATTCTGTTCCTCTTACCCTGTTGGGCATGTCTTCTGGATTTGTTTGTGCTGGGAATATACATAGGTGTTCAGGAAGTGTTTGCCAAATGAGTAAGATAATGGAAAGTAATTCTAACTTTCTCTTGAACCAGACTTTTCTGCGATCATACATCTATTAACTCATGCTGTCCTCGTAACACTTCTGGGAGGTAGGCCCTCGCCTGGTGAGCAGGGCTAGTGCTAATGAAACTGGCACAGGCGGTCACAGAAGTCGAGAGAGAACATTAGAGGGGCCTGGACTTCCCCACCAGGCAGGACTGAACCTGGGTCAGCCAGTTCGGCCCCTCTGAGGGCCTCTGAGCAGAGAGGAGCACAGATGTGCTCCAGCTGCAGGTACCCCTCGGGGCTGGCGGGAGACCCCAGCCGCCATCGGTGGGCAGGTGGCTGTAGTCCCGGAGAGCGCGGAGAGCAGGCGTGCGCACTGTGCGAGGCTCTGCTGCCGCCAGCGCCCCGGCCTTCCCTGCTCTGTCTGTCTTGCTCAGTGGCACAGCCCAGCCTGGGCCCAGGCTCTGCAGTCAGGCGGGTCTCCATGCCACTCTCCAGTGGGGCTCAGTTCCTGGCTGTCGTGGGGAACGAAGGAGGAAGCAAGCGTGAGGGTGTCCCGCGTGGGGCCCGCCCCCGCAGAACTGCACTTGGTGCCTTTTGCTCCTCTGTCTCTGCCGCTGGCACCTCTTGCCTGAAGGACTGCCACGGCCTCATGCTTCCTCCCGCTGCCCCCAGCGGTACCCCACACAGCAGCTGCTGACTTAAAACAGAAATCAGATCCCGCTACCCCTTGCGTAAAACACTTCAGTGACTCCCCGTGATGTGAAGGATTAAGACGTAAATCCCTAACATAGCCGCCCATGGAGCCCAGTGTGGCTGGCCCGCCCTCCCTCCTCTCCCTTCTGTCCCTGTCAGCTCCGCTGTGCCAGCCGCTGCTGCACTCCACAGACATCCCGGCTCCCTCCCGGCCATTGCCGAGCTGGTCTTTGCCTGGCTCCTCTCCCTCCGGCGCCTGGCATGGCTGCCTCCTTCCCTCCACTTCATGTATTTCTCGGTCACGTGCCACATGTCTGTTCTCAGCACTGGGGACCGCTCACGTTCCAGGAACATCTTTCAGGTCGTGTCTTCCATGCCACGACCTCAGAGGGGCCTTCTGTGGCAGCCTCTGGGGAGGGGCTTCTCTCTCTGCTCCCTGCCCTGGAACATTTACACACTTGTCTCCACTGGGCAAGGAGCTCCAGCGGGGCTTGTTCCCGCTGCCCCTCAGCGCCCGGAACAAGGCCTGGCACAACGGGGCACTCAGGAAATATTTGCTGGCTGCCTGGCTGGGTGAATTCTCACAGCCACCCTTTGAGGCATAACTCTGTGCCAGCTCCGGCCCTCAGCACTTTACATCTAGTGTCTCATTTCACCCTGCCGCAGCCCGCCGCGCCCCCGCCACATGTCCGCCATCTGAGCACATGGGAGAAAGACGGCTGCCCAGCCGGGCCTCAGCACGGCACACCAGCCCGCACGGATGCCAGGCCGTCTGACCCCACGTCTGCTTAGCCCTGTGAGGGTCCAGGTCTGGGGGCGCAGACAGACACTCAAGGAATGCGCTACAGAGGGTCTCCCCGAGCCTGGGCTCTGTCCTGCAACTTACCCTGTGGAGAGTGCTCCCCCAAAGTGCCTCCCCTGGCCCCAGACCCCAAGTGAGGGGTGAAAAGTTCCTGGAAGTACCTCTGATGGGAGCTGTGCTTTGGACGGTAGGGAGGCCTGGGCCCTGGGCCTGTTGGCTGCGTACCCAGGCAGATGTCAGCCTCTCTGGGCCTCATTCTCCTTGTTTATGTAAAGAGTGAGCTGAGTGACAGTGCCTGCTTCCGAGGACTGTTGGGGCGGCTCGGCGTTACCTCGGGGGAGGCACTGGAAGGGTGTTGGGCCAGTGTGCTCTTCAGGCCGAGGGCCTCTGCGCCGCCGCCGAGTGGGCCGACCTCCTGGAAGAGGTTCCGTTGTCCTTTGCTGGGCCCCACGGCACTGCACAGCGTCCCTTACTCCTTGAGCCTTCCCCATGCGCCACGCTTGACCCTCCTAGACCTGTCCCAGGGAGACGCCAGGCTGTGCGCCCTCTGCAGGTGGCTCCTGGGTGCTGCCGCCTCTGCAGAAGCTGGCCCTCGGCCACGGTGCTCTGGAGGACAATGGAATGAGGTGGTTCTGTGGGGCCACTGCTTTGCTTAGCGTGTCTCTCCTGGGAAGGAGGTTGGTTCTGGGGGCTCTCTGTTGAGAGAGGGAAGGCGTGCAAGCTCCAGCTCTGGGTGGGAGCTCCCCTCTGCCCCAGACACCATGTTGCAAACCTTGAGGAGTGCCCTGGACAGAGGCCCTTGCTTTTTCTCTGGAATGGTGAATGCTGCAACCCTGCAACCTCGGTCCAGTTGGAACAGGATCGGGGACTTGTCGGGCAACGGAGAGTCCCAGTTACCTCCAGCCAAACTCTTGTGTCCCCCTAGGTTGCACAGCTCCCGTGGGGCAGGGCGGGGGGTGGGGAGGCCAGAGTGGACAGCCAGGTTCCGGCCCCCTCATGAACACCTTCCTCGGGTGCGCACTCTGTGTGGGGGTGCGCCAGCAGCTCAGCGCCCGGGGAGTCTGCCCTGGCGCGAGGGGAGCAGGCTGGTGGGTGGTGCTTGCCCAGGCGGCAGGCCTGCCCTTTGAGCCCAGCTCTGTGGCTCCGGAGCCAGGCTCCTCACCGCCAGCCGTGCGGTCTGGGAGGACCCCACCCGCCCCTTCCGGTGCTCCTGGAGTGTGGACGCAGCATCATTCATTTGTTGAGGCTACTGTCGATGGGCTCGTCCGTTGCCACCTTCCCTGTAAACAAAGAGGACAGCGCCCTGCATGGCGTGGCCTGCACACTGTGGTGTCCACGCAGGAGATACCGTTCTGCTCTGCTGTTGCTCTTGTACTGGAGCATCTCTTAGAGATCAGTGACCTTCTTTCAGTCCATGGTCTTATATCTGAAGTCAGATTTAAAATTTTCTAAGAGGACAGTTATGATCTGATAAAAAGTATGTTGTGGGATTCACCCCCCACCCCCATGTTTTGAAAAACAGGACAACTGGGGCCTCCCTGGTGCCGCAAGGGGCTAAGTCGCATCACCGTGATGCATCCGCAGCCACTGCAGCGCGAGCCATGAGCTGACCCACGTGGCGCAGCAGACCTCTCCTGTCTCACCCGCTGCTCCCCTCAGCAGTGTGTTTCAGTCCGTCTGCCTGTTCTGCTCCCCGCTCTGTCTCTGGTGGATCCTCTCAGCCCCCACATCTCTGGTCTGTACCCCAGTTCTTGGGTGCATAAATAAATATTACAAAAACAGGACAACTAGTGTAGGGGTCGGGATTTATATTATAATTCGTTCCAAAGAGGCCACGGGTAGAGCAGGTTGAGTAATGTTGGCTGAGACCTTGGTCGGGGAGAGGGGAGCCGGCGCTGCTCTGTCTGGGTGTGTGCAGGGTTGCCTCCTCTGTCTGAGTACGGTGGGCCTGGGGCCATGGAGCCTGGCTCCCTCCCCCATGCATTACCCAGAGACCTGCTGAGTGCCCCAGGAGCTGGGCGGCACCACGTACAGCAACACGTTTGCCCCCATTGGACAAACAAATGCATTATGGGGCCTCAGACTCTGCTTGGTGCGGGATCCCGTGGGAGCGAGGCTCTTCTGAGAGGCTTGTGAGGGCTTAGTGGCCGCGTGGTCCAGCAAACTGTAGACGGAACGAGCCGAGAACATCCTGCCTGTTCACCCCAAAAGGTGGTGACTCCAGCTGCCAGGGTGGAGCAACCACTGTTTCTTGAGTCTGTTTCAGCCCGAGCCTTGGTTTCCCCTCTGTGATGCGGGAGGGGTGAGTGCGCTGCGGGTGTAGCTCCTGTCGCCTGACTCCGCGGAGGCCGCTGGGGCCTGACACCTGAGCGCCCGACAGAGGTGTCGGTGTTCCTCGCTCGTGCCCTGTGTGAGCGCCTCAGCTCTCACCCTTCTCCTCTGGCTAGTGCTGCCCTTTGCTCCCGGTCATCTTTCCCAAAGCAGTGGTCACTGTGTGAACCTGAACTTGTCGTCTGTCCGGAGAAGGTCAGAGGCGCACCGTCTCCCTGGGCAGGCTCGGGGTGGCAGCTCGGAGTCAAGGGGCTGTGCAGAAGGCGGGCTCCCCTCTGAGCTCGGTTTCCTGACTTTCCAGTGTCTGGCCAGGTCACTGTCGCAGGTGGTCTCTGTCCGACTGTGCCACAGCCAGAGGGGTCTGTCGCGGTCCGGTGCAGCCCCTCCGGCTCTCTTCAGATGAGCAGGTCTCCCCAAAATGCCCCGAGGTGCCTGGTGACTGCTTGCTCGCTGGAGGCCCCGGGGCTCGGCCTTCCTTCCCGCGAGGCGCAGACTCACAGGACTCGTGCTCCCGGTGTGTGTGTCCCCACGTAGGGAGGAGTGGATGAGGGCCATCCAGATGGTCGCCAACAGCCTCAAGCAGCGGGGCCCAGGCGAGGACCCCATGGACTACAAGTGTGGCTCCCCCAGCGACTCTTCTGCCGCTGAGGACATGGAAGTGGCAGTCAGTAAAGCAAGGGCCAAGGTGGTAAGTGCCAAGGGTCAGTCGGCCAGGAGGGGGCTGCTGGCCTGTCTGCTCTTCTCCCCCAGTGCCGGCCCCAGCTGGTTTCCGTGCAGGCGTGGGGGGCCGGCCCTGCTGCTTCACCGCTGCCTTGTGGGCTGGGTGGTTTCAGGTTGTAGATGCCCACGGAGCGGGGCAGCCTTGTCCTTGTGAAGACTGCCCTACGCCCACGGCAGCGCTCCAGGCCCAGTGCCCGGGGGACCGCGTGGCGGGAGAGCCGCGGTCTGAAGGCCACCTCAGAACGAACAGTGCCGCTCACAGCCTCCCTTCCTGCTCATGCCTGAGCGGTTTGGCAACAGTGTCCTTTGATTTTCCTTTTTCTTTGTTACAATTTCCTCCCGTGGGCCGTGCGCCAGTGCTGACCGTCCGCTCTCTCCCACCCCTGGCAGACCATGAATGATTTCGACTATCTCAAACTCCTGGGCAAGGGCACCTTTGGCAAAGTCATCCTGGTGCGGGAGAAGGCCACCGGCCGCTACTACGCCATGAAGATCCTGCGGAAGGAGGTCATCATTGCCAAGGTGCGCACCCAGGCCCGCAGCTGCCGGCCGCCCGGGCTCTGGGCCCGAGCCTGGCTGCGGTCAGGGCACTCGGACCGGAATGCCGCCTGCCTTCTGCTGCCAAAGGCTTGTCCCTCCACCCGCCCCCTGGAGCTCCCGTCAGACAGGGAGCCCGAGGCCCAGCCCGCACCCACCCTCTGGCGCCCGGGCCTCACCCAGCAGGAGATGTCAGGGTCCAACCAGGTCCCTTGTGATGATAAAGGGCCTGCGGGGAGCTTGTGAGGGGTGGGCGCTTGGCTCAGGGTGTCTCAGGAGTTGGGCCAAGAACGGAATTCTACTTCTTGTCCTTATTTAAAGTTTTTGAAATGGAAAACTCCAGTCATAACACAAAATTTTCAGAGGAAAAATATGGACCCCATGGTGCGCCATCATCCGCTTTCAGCAGTTGTCAGCACTGGCCCTATCTTGTTTCAAAGCCCCGCCCTCTCCCGGCTTCCTTTTCTGGTCCTGGAGTGTCTTAAGACACGTTCTACCCAGCGTGTGGCTTTGCCCATGCATGCTGAGGTGTGTGCCTTCAGCAGACGAAGGTGGTGGGGAACACGGCCGTGATACTGGCTCACAGCCAGTCAGTCCGCAGTCCCTCTGTATTCCACCCACGGCAGGGGTTTCTCAGCCTCCGCATCGTTGCCATTTGGGGCCGATCACCCTTTGCCGTGGGGCCCTCCCGTGCACCGCGGGATGTTCATCAGCACCCCTGGCCTCTACCCGGACGGCCAGTAGTGCCCTCCCCCAGCTGTGAGGGCAGACGTGCCCTCAGTCAGTGTTAGCAGCCATCCCAGCTCAGACCCGGCCCTCTAGGAGCCAGTGTCGGCAGGGCGGGCGGGCGGGCGGGTCAGGCTCTCAGCAGCTCTCGGTGACTGCAGCGTACCCGGATGCTGCCCTGGCCCTGGTCCTGGAGGGCCCGTGAAAGCACTGCTGGATGCACCCCTGCGGGTTCTGGTGCAGTGGGTCCAGGGAGGGGTATGAGAATTTGCATTTCTCCAAGCCTCCAGGCACTGCTGATGCATGGGGGAAGGGGGCATGCAGGGGGGTGAGGGGCGGGATGAACCACCACACTCTGAGATCTGCTGCTCTGTGAGCTGGAGCCTTGCTTGAACCAGTTCCTTCTTCAGGCAAGAACATTCTGGGCGGTGATTCCCGTGGCCTACTGCATCACCCCGGGGGTCTCGAGACGTACATCTGCCTGTACCCCTTTGTCCATGTTATTTTTTTTTTAAAGATTTATTGATTTATGCATACAAGAGCTGGGGTACAGGCCAGAGTCCAGGGAGGTGAGAGGAGTCACCAGAGACAGAGCGGGGAGCAGAACAGGCAGACGGACTGAAACACACTGCTGAGGGGAGCAGCGGGCGAGGCAGGAGAGGTCTGCTGCGCTATGTGGGTCCCCTCCCCAGCTGGCAGCAGGGATCGAACTCGTGCTGCAGTGGCTGCGGTTTGCTTCATAGTGCGTCACCTAACCCACTGCGCTACCAGGGAGGCCCTTTGTCCATGTTAACGTGGGTCTGGGGGTTCAGGTGGTGGAGGCCTGATCCTTCGTGAAGGCTCCGTCAGCTTTGCCCTTGCCGGTTTTGAGAGCCACCGACTCTCCCCCTCTGGGTCTTTGTCACCGTGCCAGCGGTGGTCACACTGTGCCCTGGCCGCTCCCTCTGCGTGTCAGCTAGGAAAGGATCACACGTCGCCGAGACATCACTCCCTGTCCTCGGGTGGGGGCAGGTAGGCCGGGGCTATGCACTGCCCCTCACTGGCCTCTGTCTGCAGGATGAAGTCGCCCACACAGTCACCGAGAGCCGTGTCCTGCAGAACACCAGGCACCCGTTCCTCACGGTGAGTGACCGGCTCGTGCAGAGCTTGGGCCCAGAGCCCAAACCCACCGCAGAAGGCACAGGTGTGATGTCAGCCGGTGACCGGGGCAGGGTGGTGTGGGGCTCCGGATGGCCTGACCTAGCACCCCCGGGGCTGGGTCCGGCTTCAGGTCAGCACTTGGGCCACCTGACGATGTCATGGTGGGGGTGCCCCGGGAGAGCACGACTGTGTCCTCGGGAGCTGGGCCATTTAGCCAAGACCAGCCCAGCTGGTCGTGGTGGGGATTTTTTTTTCTTTCGTTTTAATATCTAAATCGAGAAGCAGGCAGGTAGATTACTGCTGCCTGTTCCTTCAGGCTGGCTGGAGCCTCCATTAAGACCAGCAGCCGTTAGTTAAGTGGACCATGCTGAGGGTGGCTGAGGGGTCACTTCATGGCTCGGTGCATGTTCCGTGAACCCGCACGCGGCACCCTGTTAGCAGACTGTGGGGCTAGTGGTGTCGCCCGGCAGTCCTGTGAGCGCAGTTTGAGAACTGTTCGTTGGCAGTTTGTTTTTTGTTTTTTTTTAAAGATTTATTTATTTATGCATACAAGCACTGGGGTACAGGCCAGAGGTGTGGGCGGTGAGCGGATTCACCACAGAGAGCGGGGAGCAGAACAGGCAGATCAACTGAAACACACTGCTGAGGGAAGCAGCGGGCGAGGCAGGAGAGGTCTGCTGCGCCATGTGGGTCACCTCCCAGGCTGGCAGCAGGGATCAAACTCGTGCTGCAGTGGCTGCGGTTTGCTTCATAGTGCGTTGCTTAACCCATTGCGCCACCAGGGAGGCCCCTCGTTGGCAGTTTGTTTGGACAAACTGTTGTTCGTCCTCTCTTTGGGGTTGGACATTGCTATTTTGCCAGCTCCCAGCCGGCAAACCGTGTGTGTGTGTGCGTGAGCGCGCATGTGCGCCCATAAAGCTTTAACATGTTCCACTATAAAACAGGAGAAGAGCAGGGGTGTGAGAACAGCTGCCCGGCAGTACCTCTTAGGGGCTTATTTGAAGGTAGACCACAGGCGGGCTCACCACAGTAACCTTCCCCTGCCCTGAGAGCCACAGCTGAGGTGTGAGCCCAGCGGCCTGGCTGCCATGCCCCGGCTCGGGCAGGGGGTGAGTGCAAGTCCGGCAGCCCTGCCTCCTGAGGCTCAGAGAGGGCCCCGCTCCCACCGCCTACCTGCTGCCTCTGCCCCACAGGCGCTGAAGTACGCTTTCCAGACCCACGACCGCCTGTGCTTCGTGATGGAGTACGCCAACGGCGGTGAGGTGAGCCGCTGAGCCACGCTGAGCTCTTTCTGGCGTGGGGGGAGGGAGCTGCTGCGCGTGTTCGGGGCAGGGCGGAGGCATGTTCATCCCCGGTTTGCGGGTGGGGAAACAGACTCAGAGAGGTGAAGCGGCTTGCCCAGATCCAGTCATGAGTTGGTGGGCAGATCCCGTGCTGAGGGGCAGAGAGGTGTGGGGACGGCTGGAGTGATTGGCTGGCAGCGCTCCAGGGTGTCTTAGAGGTTGCAAAGACAGACGCTTTATTCTGCTGGTGCTGAGTCCTAGAGCGGAGAAATGAGCCGCTTACTGTCAGCGAGTTGCTCCCGCCCCCACCTGTCACCCACTCGTCCGTCTGACGCCCCTGTCCTCGTGCAGGCGCGAGTCGCTGGCTGTGATTCTTGACTTCGTCTGTCCGATGTGGTCTCGTGGGTGTTGTCAGCTGTTCCTCGCTCACGCTCCTCTGCGCGGCCCCCACCTCCCGCGGCACTTGCTGGCGTCCTTCCTTCCATGCTTGCCCCAAGCCCTTCTCTGCCCACTCTCCCTCTTGGCCCGTGTTACTTGCTGGTTCATAGAGCGGTGTCACCGCGTCCCTGGGCTGGGTCCCACCCTCCCCGCGTGGTCAGGCCTGACCTCCCTCCTCCGCAGCTATTCTTCCACCTGTCCCGGGAGCGCGTCTTCACGGAGGAGCGGGCCCGCTTCTACGGCGCGGAGATCGTCTCAGCCCTGGAGTACCTGCACTCGAGGGACGTGGTGTACCGAGACATCAAGGTGAGCGCAGGCTCCCTCGCTGCCGCTCCGTGGTCCAGCCCCCTGGGACCTTACCCTCCCGCACAGCTCCTAGGGGGTCTTTCCCAGCCTCTGGGGAGCCAGCGCTCCTGTGTGCTGAGGGCCGAGCACGTAGGAAGGCGGCTGCGGAACCCGCCGGAGCGGAGCGCCCTTGCTTGCTGTGAGCAGGCCCTTCTGCCCTGGGTGCGTGCACGGGGGTCGTGCCCAGGTCCCCCTCAGAGTCACACTGCTCCAGACCGGAAGCAGCCCCGTTCGCCTGCCGAGGGGTGCGGGTAAACTCGGTGTCAGGGTACACGGACAAGCTGAGTCTGTTTTGGATGTGTACGGTGAAGGTAGTGAAAACTCTCAAGAAAAGCAAGGAAGTGAAGGGCCTTCTCCGCCGGGAGGGCTGGTTATTAACTGAAGGGCCTGTGGGGTGTTCGCGGAGCTGGTCATGTTTTCTTGACCCACTGGGGCCAAGGCCCACTAAGTCGTCGCCTTGTGGCTTGTGTTTTATGTTCTTCCCGGTGTATATTTCATGATTTTAGAAAAAACAGGAGAAAGAGGGTGTCCCCCACATCCAAAGTTTGGAAACTGCAGCCCACAGTAGGGGACACAGTTGCGGCAGGACCCGGCTCTGTGTTCCTGGCTTCCCTGGGCGGCGGGGGGCTGGGGAGGCGCTGCCTCTGCTCCAGGGGGGGAGGGCTTCTCAGCCCAGAGCCCTTGACGTGACGCTCTGGGCCACAGCCCTCTGCCGGGACATGCTGGGCACACAGGTGTTTAGGAAGCGGCACAGGAGGGCCCGGTCCTCATTTTGACTTCTCCCACAGCTGGAAAATCTCATGCTGGACAAAGACGGCCACATCAAGATCACAGACTTCGGCCTGTGCAAAGAGGGCATCAGTGACGGGGCCACCATGAAAACCTTCTGTGGGACCCCCGAGTACCTGGCACCCGAGGTGTCTGGGGCTGGAGGTCCCAGGGGCATGTGAGGCCAAGGGAGGGGGGCCCTCAGACCTGGTATTTCCCCCTCAGGCCCCTGCAGCTGCTCCCCTGGGGTTTGGGCTGCCCTCATTGCCCCTCCCTGCTCAGGTGCTGGAAGACAATGACTACGGCCGGGCCGTGGACTGGTGGGGACTGGGCGTGGTCATGTATGAGATGATGTGCGGCCGCCTGCCCTTCTACAACCAGGACCACGAGCGCCTCTTCGAGCTCATCCTCATGGAGGAGATCCGCTTTCCGCGCACGCTCAGCCCCGAGGCCAAGTCCTTGCTGGCCGGGCTGCTCAAGAAGGACCCCAAGCAGAGGTGAGGGCTGGGCTGGCGCCACCCAGCCCAGTGCCGCCTGCTGCGCTCCCCTCGGCCCAGAGGGGCTACATCCACTGGTGTGCTCACTCGGGGCGCACCGCTGTCCCCATGGCCTCTGCTCATCCCTGCGGCTGGCACTTGGGAAGCACTCCCGCGGGGAGACCTCTCGCTAGTCCTCTGCCTGCACTCGTGTTTCGTGGGGACGCTGAGGGGCAGGGCCCGGGCTAGGATGGCCGAGTCGGATGTGGCAGGGCTGGATGTGAAATGGCCATCTGCTACAGCTCCCGTTCTGGGCGCCAGGTCCAGGCCGCAGTCTCCCCGCTTCTGACCCTGGGCCTGCGAGCTCCCCTCCCTGAGCCTCTGTTTCATCCTGTGAAGCGGGAGGCGTGACCAGGGCAGAATCGTTAAAGGTTGTCAGGGCCTGTGCCGCAACGAAAGCCCGTCTCCCAGAGCCCGCTGCCCCGGGAGTGGGTGTTCACGGCCGTCTCTGCCCAGGCTCGGCGGGGGGCCCAGCGATGCCAAGGAGGTCATGGAGCACAGGTTCTTCCTCAGCATCAACTGGCAGGATGTGGTTCAGAAGAAGGTGAGCCCCCCACCCAGCTGCCCCCATGGGAGCCCGGCCCTCCCGTCGTCAGGGTCCCTGAGCGGGGCTCCTCTCCTCCGTAGCTCCTGCCGCCCTTCAAACCTCAGGTCACATCTGAGGTGGACACAAGGTACTTCGATGACGAGTTCACCGCCCAGTCCATCACGATCACGCCCCCGGACCGCTGTGAGTGTCCGCTGCCCCTCACAGGAAGAATGCGTGTAGGGTGCCCGGAAATGGGAGCGCCACGCAGCCCGAGAAGCATGGGTGGGACACCTGCAAGGACAGTAGATGGGGGTGGGGGGCAGCCCGTCAGCGTGGTCTGCCAGGAGGTGCAGGGGTGCGGTCCGCTGTGGACGCGGTTCTCCGGGGCCCCTCCTCAGTGTCCAGGCGCTGCGCCTACAGTCTGCTCGATGGCTCCGCCTGGGGAGGGAAGGGCCCCTGGCTCCGCCTGTTCTAGAGCTGCGGGGCAGTCCAGGCGGGAGTTGTCCGTGCCGAGGGGGCAGCTAGCTGCCTGGGCCTGTGGGGCCAGGCGGGCTCACAGATTCTGCAGCTCCCGAGCTCTTGCTCCCCCAGTGCCGCGCTGTGCTGGACGCCCGGCAGTGACAGTGACGGAGGTGCCCTGAGCCCCGCCCCAGGGAACGCCGTGCAGGTGGAGCAGTAGCTAGGCACCGGAAAGCCCAGGAGAAACACCTGCTCTGGCCTGCCAGGGAGGGCTTCCTGGAGGCGACATGGCAGCTGAGACATGTTCTCGGCAGGAAGAATGCGTGTAGGGTGCCCGGAAGTGGGAGCGCCACGCAGCCCGAGAAGCGTGGGTGGGACACCTGCAAGGACAGTAGATGGGGCTGGGGGGCAGCCTGGGGCCAGAGCAGGAGGATCCGGGTTCATGGGGAGGAGTGGGAGTTACTGCACAAGAAGCCATGGGGGCTGTGCAGCGGAGGGCAGCGTTGCTTTGGGGCTGTAGGAAGCTCTGTGACTCCTTGCCCCCACCTGACTGGGAGGGTGGGCTGCTGGGGGCAGGAGTGGTGGCCAGGGCAGGGTCTGGGCGCAGCTGCCATGTGCATGGGGAGGGGGCGTGCAGAGCAGGGGGCCGGTGGGAGCTCAGGAGGCTGAGTGGCTCGGGAGGCTGAGGCAGGACTGGGGTGCAGCCCTGGCTCCAGAACCGGGGTTACGGCTGTGGCCAGGGGGCTTTGGGGAGGCAGTCACTCAGCTGGCCCTTCTCGGGGGTAGCCGGCCAGCAGTTCCTGTCCCCGGGGCCCCCCAGTCTAGGCGGGTGCTGGGGTCACCTCAACCCATCTGCTCCACCCCACCCCCACAGACGACAGCCTGGGCTCACTCGAACTGGACCAGCGGACCCACTTCCCGCAGTTCTCCTACTCGGCCAGCATCCGCGAGTGAGCGGCACGCACGTACGCAGGCGCCACACCGCGGGGCTGCTGCTTTTTTTTTTTTAAGTTTTTATTTTGCCTTTTTTGTTTGTGTCCCTATCCCTCACCCCATTTCCAGTTTTTTTCTTCAGCCCTCTCCCCAGCCCCCTCGGCGGTCCCAGCGGATCCTTCCTGCCCTTACCTTTGTGCCCAGACCAGGACTGGGGAGACGCCGCCTGCCCCAGGACTGGGCCCTTCGGCAGCTGGAGGGATTCCAGGTTTTAATCAACACGAGCCCCAGTGGGGCCCAGCATGGCGCTGTGGGCCGTCCCGCGTGTCTGGCGGGCGCCCTCGGGCAGCCTGCCTGTGCGCTGCTTCCACCAGAGGCCGCCTTCTCTCTCGTGGCACCGATGCCCAGCTAGCAGCGCCTGGTGCTGCCTCCGTACCCTGTCGGCTGGGCGGCCTGCCTCGGGGCAGCACCGCCTCCGCAGGGGCAGAAGAGCAATAACGTCCAGGGCCCGCCCAGGCCTGCGGATGCTGCAGGTCGGGGCTCCCTCGTGCCGTGGAGGCCGCGCTGGCCTGCGAGGAGCCGGCAGGCCCGGCAGTGGGCACTGCCTCCTGGTCCCCAGGCTGCTCTCCTGATCTGTGACGAGGCAGGAGGAACATTTGGGGGCCAGGCTCCCCACCCCCAGCCCCGTGCCTTACCAAGGCTTCCTTCCGGCCGGCCTTGCCTCCCGCTGGACCAGGCCTGGCTCCGGCCCTCTTGAGGATGGGGCCAGGATCACCCTCTTCTCTGGGGTGGAGGGGCCCCAGCCCGGCTGTTACACATCTCGCACCGAGACAGTATTGGGCCCCGTAGACTTGGGTCGAGGAAGGGGTGGGGTGTCTGGTACGTCTTGGGGTGGGGGCCTCTGAGTAGGCCTCAAACCACCTCCCCCCCACCCCCCTCTGGGCCACATTCTGCAGCCTTAAGGTGAACATGTGTCAGGGCTCAGGCACGCGCGTGTGTCTCGGCCGCCGTGTCCTTGGGCGCCCCGTGCGGCTGGGGCTTGAGGCACGCGGTGTGTGTGGCCTGCGTGTTGGGTGTGTGTGTGTGAGGACGACTGTCCCGGCCTCAAGTGTGCGTGGTGTGTGTGGGCTTGGGCCTGTCCCTGTCTGAGCATTTCACCCCTGGGGGAGGGGTGCTGTCCTAGCGGGGGAGCCAAACCCGAGGCCCTCCTTGCTGTCCTGCCCTCCCCCCAACATCTCCAGGTGTTTGGATTTAGTTTTTGTGGTTTTGCTCTCCCCCCCACACCTCCTGTACTAGGTAGTTCACAGGAAGACATTCTGGGGTGGGGGGGGGGTTGGCTTGGGTGGGGGGGTCTTTTTTCCTTTTTGTGTGTATGTTGATCAGAGAGTTGTTCTCCCCCAGCCTCTCCCCAGTCCTGTATTTGTACGGTACAAGCAATAAAGACACTCGTTTCAGACTGGGCCCCCACCCTGGGCGTTTCCTTGCCGAGGGAGTCTGGCCTCTGCTCTGCTTGCTCAGCTCGCAGGCTCCTCAGCTGGAGATGGGTGGGTGGGTGGGTCTGTGCGGGCTGGGATGGGGGCAGGGGCGTCCCGGGGAGCCGCTGAGGAGGCGGAGGGCTCCGGGCCTGGTGTGGGGCGGCAGGGTGGGTCCCTGGGTCCCAGAAGCTGCTTGACGAGGGAGGTGCAGTGGAGGGCCAGGCTAGGAGGGGTGTGGCTATGGCCGAGGATGGTGTGCGGGGTGTCACCGAGCCCCATGTCAGTGAGAGGTGTGTCCGTCTTACACACCTTTGAGCCCCACAGCAGGGCCCCACCGGCCGTCCCCTTCCTGTGTGCGAGACGCAGGGACAGTCACGGCTGTGTCTGTGGACACGGGGTGCTTAGCCGGAGCGCTTGGTGCTGGTCACGGCAGCCCCACCTCTGGGAGTCCCCTGGCCCCTCCCCTCCGGGGCCCGGGCGGCCCTGCCACCCTTGCACCAGCGGACTTGGTGTCCGAGTTTGCCAGGAGGTGTTACGGTGTCACGGGCATAGTTTGGGGACCCAGTGGAAAGGCAGCCTCTTCATAGACCTTTCTCTGCCCGTGGCCGTGGCTGAGACGCAACAGGTTCTTTTTCCAACGTTGCGTGCACCTGATTTAACGACGGTCTGGTGGGCGTGAGTGGCGGAGACCTGCGGAAAAACTTCCTCTCCTGCTGGTCCCGGCCCTTAAGGCGTCCCTGCCCGTTCCCCTGAGTGCAGGGGTGTGGCTGCCACCCACCCCCCACCTCCCCCATCCCTCCCCAGACGCCTGCGTCTTCCCCAGCACAGGCTGCAGCCGGGCGCTCCTCTCCCAGTGGCACACAGGTCCTTCCGTGGTGGTGCTTCTGGTTCCTGGGAGAACTTGTCCCAGGTGGGAAAAGGTAGAAGAGTCTGAATAAAATTTTGCTAATTAGAAAAATTTTTGAGCTGACTCTTTTGTCCCATGCATTTAGACAGTCTCATGAGTTGTGTGTGGGGGGGGGGGGGGTGCGGGAACTTCACAAGGTGAAGGCCTGGAGGAGAAAGAGGTCTGTGCATATGGTCTGGCACCCTATAAAAGGCTGACCCCCCCTTTTTTATGCACGGTTCCGCCCAGTCACCAAGGCCACACCTGAGCTGTTCTCACCTGCCTCCTCCACAGCCGGGGGTGTTGTCAACGATAGGTAGGAGGGGCTGGGGGTGTCCGGTCACCTGGCTGCACTTGGGGGGCGCAGGCCCATCACTGTCGGGCTTTCCAGCCCCAACTGAGCCGCCCCCTTGACAAGAATTGACGTGGTTTCCGGTTTCTTGGCTTTTTTTTGCTCCTCAGTGCCGCACCAAACCTCAACAGTCCCATCTGTACCACGCTTGTGCTTTCTAAATTTTTGTGGCCTACATTCCACTGCTGTATTTTAAAGCGTGTCAGCTTTCCAAAAAAGAAATGATTCATTTATTTTTAACTGTGATTTCGAGATAATAGAGTTATAGAAAACTTTTGAAGTTCTTCAAAAACAGTACAAAAATGATTCTAGGAGGGGAGCGAGCCGTGGCCAGGAGGCTGGAGCATCTCACAGGGCCTAAAATTAAGAACCTGCTAAAAGAAGAAATGCCCAGCTCACTGATGGAGGCCGGTCAAAGGGCCGCGAGCAGCTGGAAACTCCCAGAGGCCAAAGCTAAAACCGTGAGCGGCGGTGTTGGGTTTTACCCAAAGCACAAAATGGACAAGGCAGTGCAGACACAAGCGGCCAGCGAACACCAACTGTCGCTTCTGTAGCTGTTCTGCCCGCGAGGGGGCATGTGGACGGGGCTGTGACCTAAGTGCGGGAGCCCGACCTCCTCTCGGGTGATCGGGTCGGTATGGACAGTGACGGGTCTTGTCGCCAGTCCCGTGGTACCTTTGCTTCTCCCCAGACACCCCCGGTCCAGTTAGAGAAAAGAGACCAACCCCAGTTGGGGGCCAAGTTACGAAATAACCTGACCGGCAGTTCTCTGAGGTGGTTGCAAAAAACAGTCACCACCAGGGACAGTCGGTGGGTGGCTGCGTGTGCTGTGCAGCGGCCCAGAGGCAGGACAGGCAGCAGCGGGGACGCTGAACAAAGCCTGGGCTTCAGCGAGGGCCCCTTGGCTAAAGTCGGGCCGCGCGAGCCACACTAGGACGTCAGTGGGGGCCGGCTGTGGAGGCAGGGGCTCCGTGCTGCGACGCCCATGAACCTAAAGTTCGAGGAACTCATGCCCCCTTCGCCCAGATTCCCTGGCAGCGTGACTGTTCTCTGCTCCCCTCCCACCGCTGGGGTCTCTGTCCCCAGTAACGTCGTCGTGCACAGCCTCGGTCCGGTGGTCAAGGTCAGGACGTCAGCACTGAAACAACCCGGTCACACCAGTGTCCATCCGGAGACACGACGGGGGTGACGCCCACCCCGGGCTAGGCTGGTGCCGGGAAGTGACTCCTCTCGCTCTAGCTGCCCGTAAATGTCTGCGTCCTCACAGATGCTCACGCCTTACCATCTGGGAGGGTTCTGGCTGCAGCCACCAACACGCCGGCCGGCCGGCGCGCCTACCTGCGTCCCGCGCAGGAGCTGAGACCTCGTCCTCCCCTTTCTCAGCCGCTTACTGCGGAGCAGCCAGACTCCTGGTTCCCTTCGGCACTTTGGGGCCTGGGGCGGTCACTAGCTCGCGCCCAGGTTGTCCCAGGTTTGGTTGCCCCTCCTGTCCTGCCCTGCCCGTGGGGAAATGCCCTCCTTTCTGTCCCGGAGAAGTTCTGGGTGAGAGCCCTTCTCCGCGCAGCTCTGGTTCGTTCTGGTAAGGCCCTGTAGGGGGAGCCCGGATCGGGGCGCCAGGTGCGGTCACGGCAGCTGGGGGTGTCCCACCTAGCAGGCCCCCTCAGACTGAACTAGGGGAGTTTGCGTCTGTGTCTGCGTGAGCCACCAGGTGCTCCCACAACTCCATCTCCCATCCCATTGCCACTCTCTCCGTACCTGTCTGTCCATCCCCTGACCGCTGTAAGTCCTGCCTCCCGTGTGTCTGCTCGGTCCCGGGCGGCTGCGGAGCTGCGAACTCGGGCCACGGTGCTGCGCCTGCGTGCCACGCCCAGGGACACCATGTTCGTTTGCGCGCGCTGTGTCTTCTGGAAACTGTACAAGCCCAGTGGTCCGGAGTGAGAGGCTCCTCCCTGCCCCGCCAAGTGTACATGCCACAGATTTGAAACACGGGGTTTGTCTCACACCTTGCCCCCCTGTGGTAGCACGCTTTTTGTCACAAGAGTGGACAGAGTGTACAAAGTGCTCCCGCAGGCCGATCAGCTCAAGTAGACCTTTCTGGGACCCCCACACTGGGCCCACTGGGCCCCGCCAGGCCGGCTTCTGGCAGATGTGAAAACCCCACCACAGCAAGTTTCACCCAAACCCCTGGGATGTGTGCAGGGCCCCAGGACAGAGGCCGCCTCCTCCCGACCCACTTTTCCAGATAAGGAAATTGAGGCAGGGAAGGGGAGGTGAATGTAGGTTCGGGTCCAGACCTCCTTTTTTGGCCCTCAGGGCAGCCTAAACCAGAGCAGGGCCCAGCCCTTCAGGCAGGCAGTCGCTAAGCACTTGCTGACTCTCACTCTTCCCTGCTGTGGGGACTCGGACTAGTCAGCTGCCCTGGGCGGTGCCCTAGTATGGGGTACAGATCCAAAGCTCCCTGCTCGTTGCTGAGCACATGCTGTGAACCAGGCACTGTTGTGGACGCTGAAGTCACCAAGCACAGCTCTGCTCTTGGAGGAGACTCATAATTCAAAGGGCATGTGAGGTCAGAGACCTGAGAGAGGGGCTGGATGATGACTGGGGGGCTACTTTAGATGGGGCCAAGGAGGGTCACATGCCATTTGAGCAGCGCTGAATGAGAGTGGTTCCCGGGAACAGCATTGCAGGCACAAGGGATAGCAAGTGCAAAGGCCCTGTGGCAGGCAGGTGCCTGTGTGTTTGGGGAGCATAGCGGCCAGGGTGTGTGTTAAAGAGTGAGCATGGGGAAGAGCAGAAGGAAAGAGACTTAAAAGGCAACCATGGGCCAAAGGGACCTTGTGGCCAACAGAGGTGTTTGCATTTTACTGTGAGTGTAACAGGAAACCTGCATTACATGTTCTCACTTTTCTAGCTTCACTGGTCTCTCAATACCTAAGAGCAATCTTTTTCATACACCAGGGCCTCAACTGACGTCCTGCCACTGGGAATATTCTCCCCTTTCTCTGCATTCCTGGCTCCTCTAGGTTTCAGCTGCAAGGAGAACCCAGACCACCAGTCTCCTCTCTCATTTAGTCAACAAATATTTGTCGCGTTACCTATTGTGTGGCAACTCCTGTATGAGGCCATGGGATTCAGCAATGAAATGAAGAAAAAATGAAAGAGCAAGTTGTGACCTCACATTTTAGTCAAAGGGAGATTGTGAAAAGGATAATACCCAGTCTAAAAGTAACGGGACCAGGAGAGAATAAATGCTAAGAATGGGGACAGGATGTGCTCAGGATGGCAGTTTGCAAGAAGGAAACATTTGAATAAACACCTTACAAAATGAGGACTATCTATGGGGAAGAGCATTTCAGGCAGAGGGAACAGCCAGTGCAAACGCCCTGAGGCAGAAGCATGCCTGGTGTGGGCTAGGGTGAGCCAGTGTGGAATGGGGAGTGAGGGGACACAGGTAGATGAGTGCAAAGGTGTGTGGGGAGAGTGAGAGAGACAATGATGTCTTGTGGACCTTCAACTCAGGGAGGGGTTCTGAGCAGAGGCAGAGTGTGGTCTGACTCGCTGTGCACAGGTCCCTCTGGCTGCATGTGGGGAACAGACTGTAGGGGTTGGGACCCCCGGGAGGACAGTGGGGAGGCCACAAACCTAGTCCAGATTAGTCAGTTTGTTCCCATCCCAGCCTCAGCTCCAGGCGTGATAGAGGCAGCGGCCACAGGTCATTTGCTCATCCCCTGTGTGGAACACTGAGGCCTTCCTTAAATACCAGTCCTGACAGCTCCTGTTGAGCTTTCACTGTATTCAGCTCTGCGGGATGCAACGAACACAATCTGCTAAATTGTATGTGTGTATTCGTGTTCTTAAGATTTATTTACCATACAAGAACTGGGGTACAGGCCAGAGGTGTGGGGGGTGAGCAGATTCACCACAGAGAGCGGGGAGCAGAACAGGCAGATCAACCGAAGCACACTGCTGAGGGGAGCAGCGGGCACAGCTGGAGAGTGGGTCCCCACCTTGGCTGGCAGCAGGGATCGAACTCGTGCTGCAGTGGCTGCGGTTTGCTTCATAGTGCGCTGCTTAACCCACTGCGCCACCAGGGAGGCCCTGTATTCTGTTCTTAAGATTTATTTATCATACAAGAATTGGGGGACAGGCCAGAGATGGGGGGGTGAGAGGATTCACCAGAGACAGTGGGGAGCAGAACAGGTAGGTCTACTGAAGTACAGTGCTGAGGGGAGCAGGAGAGGTCTGCTGCGCCATGTGGGTTCGCTCCCTGGCCAGGATCCAGCGTGCTGAGGTGGCTGCGGATGCTTCACAGTGTTGCGCCTTAACCCCTTGCGCCACCAGGGAAGCCCATATCTGCTAAGTTTCTAAACAATCCCTGCTTTGTAGCTGAGGGAAGTGAGGTTTAGAGAGGCTGCCTTTGATCATACAGGAAGTGGCAGGATGAGGGTTTGATTGCGGCTGCCTGAACTTAGAAAGTCTGGAGGAGGCAGAGCCAGCCTGGGGAGCTTTCACCGTGGCCTAGGCACCTGCCCAGGTGAGGCGCGGTCCGTGGTGCGCCTGCGCCCAGGCACAATTAAAGCGCGGGCAGCTAGTCCGATTCCAGCGGGAAGAGGTGGGCGTCAGTCCGGCCCCCACGCCAGCCTGGAGGATGCGGGTGAGTTGCGGGGGTTAACCCCGTCCCGCCCCCTTCCGGGGGCCCAGGACTGTCTCCCGGCGCTGAAGCCCTAGCCCCTCGCTTGCAGAGTCCCGCTGCTTCTCTGGCCCCAGAGCCTTCGGCCGCCCCAGTCCCTGCCGGCGTCCCTGCCGTCGCCAGCGTCTCCCCAGGACGCGCAGAGAGGCCCCCTGAGCCCCACGCACCTCCGGGGCTGGAGGAGGCGCTGAGCGCACTGGGGCTGGAGGGAGAACGCGAGTACGCGGGGGACATCTTCGCAGAAGTCATGGTGAGTGGAGCCCGAGGCCGGGGTGAGGCTGGAGGGCATGGAGGCTTGGGCCGGAGGAGGCCGCTCAGCTCCCATCTCGTCCCACTAGCTGCCCAGAGCCCGGGCCCGACTTCTTGGCTGTTTTTCTTCTGGCAGTTGCCTGCCCACTTCGGCAGGGATGTCGTTGCCTGCGTCCGGGCTGGGTGGGCGCACCCTCTCTGGGCGGTCACAGCCCCTGTTGACGCCTCACAGATACTCAGGAAAAATATGGCGATTTCCCAACAAAGTTGGTTTTGAGCGTGTTCTAGACACAGCAGAGACTGTGTGTGGTGGTGGGGTGGGGGGTGAGGGGAGGCGGCAAGGAAGCAAATGGAGGGGATCTGTTCAGAACTGCAGCGACCTCTGCCTAGACAGGCACGCGGCCGAAGGGCTGTATTTACCAGAACAGCACCCCGAAGGCCCCCCTCCCGGAGCTAGGGCCTGGAGATACAGCTGGGATCCCGGCAGGAGGCCCTGCCCTTCGGTGCCCGAGGCCTAGGGCCGCAAAGAGATACAATAGCGGGCAGGCGGGATATCTCCGGACTGAAATACTGTAAGAAATTGATAGTGGTGGCGCTCAGAGTACTGGAAGCCAGGGAAGTTTTAGTGGGGACAGGAAAAGTTGAGAAGGAGCCGGCAATGCAGGAAGCTGGGGCGGACTTGTGTGGGTGGTGGGAACAGGAGGCGCTGGCAAAGGTGGGAGTGAGCCCGCGGGAAGAGCGCTGCTGGAGCCGGAGCGCGCGTTGTGAGGGCAGGGGAAAGCGTTTGGAGCGTGGGGAGCCCGAGAACGTCTGAGAGGAATTCGGGTTGTCTCCCGAGGCCGAGGTCGTGGAAGGATTTCACCTGGAGAGCTCCTTGGTCAGATTTGCAATTTAGAAAGACCCTTCTGGATGCTGAGGGGGATGGGTTGGGAGTCGGTGGCCAAGTGGGGCCAGGGGAGGTGAGGATGCCCATGGTTGGGGGGCTACTCATTGGAGGTGGCTAGGGAGGCGTCCAGAATAAAGCCCAGAGTTCCAGATGGCGTCACGGAAGCGGAGCGCGTTTGGAGGAGATACTGGAGGTCAGCTGGGTGAACTCTTCCGGAGTTCAGCGGAGCAGCCGAGGCCCAGGTGTGGAGAGTGAGGTCGTCTCGCCCAACCCCAGGTGTGCCGCGCGCTGCCCCGGAGGGCCCTGCCCCGCACCGTGACCCCGGAGATGCGAGCTCTAGTGGTGGACTGGCTGGTCCAGGTGCACGTACGTACGTGTACGTACGTAAGAGAGGAGGGGGCAGGGCCGGACCCGCGTCTTGGCTTAGGACCCCGGTGGTCACCCGTGCCCTTTCCCAGGAGTACCTGGACCTGGCGGGGGACACGCTCTACCTAGCTGTGCACCTGCTCGATTCCTACCTGCGCGCACACCGCGTGCGCCTGCACCGCCTGCAGCTGCTGGGCGTGGCCTGCCTGTTCGTGGCTAGCAAAATGGAAGAGTGCGACTTTCCCGAGGTACTTCGGGGTGGGGCTTGGGAGGAGGGAGCCCTTTCCCCCGCCACTGCCGAGTGGCAGAGTAAACGCCCACTGGTGTCAAGCTCCGTGCCCGGCAAGCATTTTGCGCACAAATGCGTATCTGTGTGAGGCAGGGGTTGCCCAGGTGTCCCTTTAACAGCTGGAGACCGAGGCCCAGAGAGGAACACCTTTGCTCCAAACCTGGTGGTTGGGACTGGCCCTCCATCTTGAATGCCTGTTTACAGCCGTGATAGTGCAGCTTGAGGGTTACGGTCGATACGCCACAGTCGGTGCTCACCTAACGTGGGGGGTAGTATCTGTTTACGGACGAACACAGAAAGGCAGATGGCAGGAACTGAACTCGACTCTGCTTCTTTCCTTTTTTAAGATTGATTTATTTATGCATACAAGAGCTGGGGCACAGGCCAGAGTCACAGGAGGTGAGAGGATTCACCAGACAGAGTGGGGAGCAGAACAGGCAGACTGACTGAAACACACTGCCGAGGGCAGCAGTGGGCGAGGCAGGAGAGGTCTGCTGCGCCATGTGGGTCCCCTCCCTGGCCGGCAGCAGGGATCGAACTCGTGCTGCAGTGGCTGCGGTTTGCTTTATAGTGCGTTGCTTAACCCACTGCACCACCAAGGAGGCCCTGACTCTACGTCTTTCTGACTCGAGTCTGCTCTGCACTGCTTCTGGGCAACAGGTCAAGGCCCCATTCTGCGCCCAGGAAGCAGGTCTAGAATGGGCTGAGCCGAGCCCAGGCACTCTGGGCAAGGAGTGAAGAGCCGCTTTCCCCATCCACAGCCCGCCTCCCTCTGCCTCCTGGGCGCTGGCTCCTTCTCACTCTCTGAACTTCTGCGAGCTGAGCGCCGCATCCTGAGGCGCTTGGACTTCCGGCTGCACCACCCCGGCCCTCTCCTTTGCCTGGGGCTCCTGGCGGCACTTGCACGGAGCAGCCCCATGGTGTGTGCTCAGGGGGGTAGGGGGCGTGGTACGCGGGGTAGGGGCGTGGTGCGCGGAGTAGGGGCGTGGTCTATTTAGGTGGGGGCGTGGCCTGGTAGTCTCTGGGCATTGGCAGGTGCTGCTCCTTGCCACCTACTTCTTGGAGCTGTCCCTGCTAGAGGCCGAGGCTGCAGGATGGGAGCCCAGTCGTCGTGCGGCTGCAGCTCTGAGCCTTGCACACCGTGCGCTCGACGGGGCGGGCCCTGGGCCTGAACCGGCGCTTTACAGGTAATACTGAAGCGGAGGGTCTCTGTGATTTTAGGGACCTACGTATGCCCAGGGAATGAGAGGCAATTATGGGATGAGGGGACACGTAGGTTGTTTTTTCTGGGTGTGAGAATAGGATGTATGCATCCTCTGGGGGATCCCTGTCCCTCTTTTTCTGAAGGTATCAGAGAAAGGAGTTTAGATTGGGAACTTTGCTCCAGACAGGACCTCCCCAGGAAGATGCTCTGACTTCTGGAGTTGAGATTGAAATGTCTGCTAGGCCTCGAGTCCCCCGAGATTCCCTCTAGCCATGAATAGTTGCTAGAGCCTCCCTCCCTGCTCACCTTGTCACGGGAGCAAGGAGCATGGTCTTTTCTCTCCTGCTCCCCTGGATAGCTACACATGCGCAGGTGCACCCCTTCCCTCTTTGTGGGCGCTTGCTCTGCTGAACTTCTCCCTGCGGGGAGAGTCTGGTGTCTTTGCTTTCTCGGCGACCCCCGAGTCACTCTAGATGACAGGTCTCGTGTTCTAGGTGGAAAGAACCCCTGAGCGGCCCGAGGACCCTAGTCAGCATGTCCTCTGAGCCTTGAACCCCCAGCTCTGCGAATAGATCGTTACAACCGCGACCCCTGACCCCCACTTCAACTTCTCTATTTCCCCGCCGCAGCCCCTTGGAGCTGGGCCCACTTGAGCCGTGCATGGCCCGCGCTGCGCTCCGAGGCCCAGCGCCTGGCCGCGCCGCCATTTTCCTCAAGTACGCGCGGCCCCAGCGCCAGGGCACCAGCCTGACCGCCGCCTGCCTGCTCCGCCGCCCCCAGCACTGGCTGAGCTGAGCCTCGAGATACGATTTAAAAAAAAAAAAATGTGTGTCAGTTGCCCACTTTAATAAAAGTTTATTTTATTGTGAGTGCTCATTGGTCGACTTCGGCCCCTTTCTCGCTGTTGATTGGGCACTGCCCGGTGTCTCGTCCCTCTGATTGGATGTTTTCATCAAGTCCTTGCTGGGCGAGGCGGTGCAATCCCGAACTCTTCTGCTAGAGGGCAGTAGCGGGCTTTCACGAGCCTGGCTTAGCGGGCTGAAGCTGGGGTCTCTGATTCAGTGGCCTGCGGAAGAGAGACAAACGCAGACGTTGAGAGGAAAATGGCCACGCAAGCCTGATTGACCCTGTCTGTCAGGTTGGGAAGAGGCGAGGAGAGATGGGGACTGGGAAACTGAGACTATCCACCCTAGTCCTGGGGAATGCTCCTTGATGTAGCCAAATTTTCAGGTTTTCAAGTGAAGCTGAAAATCCTCTCCATAAATATTCCTGCGATCACATGTTGACAACTAGTTCAACATTGTTTAAATGGGCCGCGTAAGCCCAAAGGCTGGCTGTGAGGGTCGTCAGTTCTCAGTGGCAGGAGTTCCATATACAGGATCTGATTCATTTAACCTCTGAAGTGCCACCGAGTCGCCTATGATTGTAGCCCCAGTCTCAGAGTGGCTGATGAGGACGAGCGACCGTGTAAAGCCTCAAGCAAAGCCTCAAGACAGTGACACCTAGTTGGTTCTGGGAACATGCTAGCATGGCCTCCTGGCAGGACTGCGATTCAGGTACAGCTGTGCCCTGTCTACACGGCCCGAGTGCCTAGCCACTTAGTAGGTGCTCAGAAAATGAATGAGTGAACCTCCACATTTTAGCTAACATAAAAACACACTCAAGCTCCCTGGTGGCTTAGGGGCTAAGTCTCAGCGCTATCACCCCTTCAGCCTGAGTTTGATCCCCAGCCAGGGAGGGGACTCACATGGTGCAGCAGACCTCTCCTGTCTCTCCTGCTGCTCCCTCAGCAGGGCATTTCAGTGGATCCGCCTATTCTGCTCCCTACTGTCTGGTGAGTCCTCACCACCCCCCACACACCATAGCTCTTCTATGCAAAAATAAAATCTTTTAAAAACAAAAATACCCGAGATAATACAGAAAGGTGACCACACTGCTGTGGAATTCAGCCTCAGGAATATGAGGCTGTCAACCAAGCCTGGGTTAGGAGGTACGGCAAGGAGGAAGTTTCTACCCCTGAGGTGTTCAACGAGTCTGGGTTGGAGGGCAAGGTGGGGGAGGATTTACTTAGGAAAGTACAGTAAACGAACGCAGATGGTACTGCTGGGGTGGAGACGCTGTGTCAGGTTTGGATCTGTTAGGTTGGGACCTGCCAGTGGGACCTCCAGGGGAGGGTTACAGTGGGGGAGGCAGGTAGAGTGGAAATTCAGGCTTGGTGCTCGGGGCCAAGACTCAAGGTAGGGCCTTGGGGGTGAATGCTTGGGACTGTGTGTTCGTTCCACAACTATATATGGATGCTGACTCAGGGTCAGGCACCGATGTTCCCTTGTAGGTCGATGAGAAAGGATAGCTGTTGGCTGCCCATTACTGGGCCAGGCCCTGAGCTAAGTGCTCTACCTGTGTAATAAATCTAGTTGCCACAACAACTGACATAAGCTCACTTTTTGCCCCCATGTTATACACAAGAAAGGGAATGTGAGGGGAGACCAAAGAACTTGGCCAGGGTCTCTCTGCTAAGCCAGTGGCTAAGAGGGTTGGGGGGACAATCACTGCACTCACCCCTACTTTTTCTCCTGAAAGCCTCACGCATCTTTTCTGTACACTCTGATTTGTGCTGCTCACACCAGGCTGTCCCTTGTCAGCTTTGCCTTTGGTTTTCCTACCCAGAAGCTTGACGAGGGCAGGAGGTGGATCTCCCTGGCTCATACAGTCACACCCTCCTCCAGGAAGCCTTCGCTCACCCCCTCAGCCAAGGGCGGGCACCTCTTCTGGGCCTCAGCTGTGGTGCCTCCCAGGCCCCTTTGCTTGTATTTCTCAGGCTACCCCACTCTGGCCTGTCGCCATCTGGGCACCGCCTGTCTCCACACCAGCCTAGAGGACCGGTGAGAGGAGGACTTGGCGCCTTCTCAGTCCCTGCTATATCCCAGCATTGCCCAGCCCAGAGCCGGACGCAGGAAGGAGATCGGTGAACACAAACGAACGCGCTCCAAGGAGGCTGGCATTGCCCTGTGTTACTGATAAGGCCATAGAGTTCTGGGTAGTTGAAGTGATTTGTCTGCCACACAACAAGTGGAAAAAGCAAGAGTTTGATTCTAGGCAGCTTGATGCACAGCCTGTGTCTTTATCCAATGTGCCAAATGCCTAATGGGCTGAAAACCATCTTTCGACGAAGTTGATATCTTCCTGCTCTTCCCCCCAGACTTGTCCTTTCCTTCTAGAAAGCTTTTGGAGCTTTGGGGATGTGGGAGGAAAGCAAGCAGGGGAGTGGGGAGGGTAAGTGGAGTGAGAAGGGAGAGGCCAGGACTGATTTGAAGGAGAGAGCGCGGAATTCTTGAGGGGTTTCTCTAGACCCATAGGGGGCAGCCGGAGTCGGCTGCCGGAGGTGCGGAGGCGGAGAAAGGGTGGGGACCGGCCCCGCGGGGGGCGATGCGGTAGCTGCAGCGGCGGCCGCAGGAGTTTCCCACAATGCAGCGCGGCGCGCTGTCCCCGGTGCTGATGCTCAGCGCTGCCCCGGAGCCTCCGCCGCGCCCGCCTCCCGCCCTCTCCCCCCCGGGTTCGGGTACCCGCCATGGGTCGGCTCGGTCGGGTCCTGCCCCAGAGCCGTCGGGGGGCATGGGCGCGGCACTCGACAGCAGCCTGCGAGCCGCCGTGGCATTCAAGGCGGAGGGCCAGCGCTGCTACCGAGAGAAGAAGTTCCGGGAAGCCATCGGCAAGTATCACCGGGCACTGCTGCAGCTGAAAGCGGCACAGGGGTCCCGCCCTGGAGGCCTGCCTCCCCCTGCCCCGGGGCCCACTACCAGCTCGGGACCCGCTCGCCTCAGCGAGGAGCAGCGGCGCCTGGTGGAGAACACGGAGGTGGAATGTTATGACTCTCTCACGGGTACGGGCCGTCGGGGGGTGCAGAGGGTGCATAGGTGAGAGGGATGGGATTGAGGACCAGTGAGAAAGCTTTGTGGGCGGAGGCTGAGGCTTGAAGGGGTCAGAACTGTGCTCATGGGGCGGGGGCGCGACCTCAGAACTTGATCAAAGAGGGGGTTCGGAGGTGGGGGGGGACCATGGCATGGAAGGAACTGGGAATCAGGGGCTTTGGGCTGCCATCGCAAACCGAACGTGAGAAAAACTTACTCCGGATAAGCCCTTCAAGGGCCCATTCTCTCACCTCTGAGATGGTCCTTAATACTCGCCCCTACAGAGACCGCCCAGCTAACCGCCCGAGGGCTTATTCTGTGTTCTTCGCGCCCTCTGGCGGCGGCGCAGATGATTCTATTCGGAGAGAATATTGGCGGCCCTAGGGAGAGGCGGGGGAGGGGGGGAAGGAGGAGGGTGGAGGAAGGCTGGGAGGTCTGGAGGTGCCATTTGACCCTGAGATTACGGGCTCCCGCGCCCCCGCAGCTTGCCTGCTGCAGTCGGAGCTGGTGAACTATGAGCGCGTGCGCGAGTACTGTCTCAAGGTGCTGGAGAAACAGCAGGGCAACTTCAAGGCCACCTACCGCGCCGGCATTGCCTTCTACCACCTGGGCGACTATGCACGTGCGCTGCGCTACCTGCAGGAGGCCCGCAGTCGGGAGCCCACAGGTGAGGGACCAGCCGGCCAGGGAAAGGGGCTAGAGCACAGGAAACAAGGGCAGGAGGCTCAGGGAGGATCTGCTTGGAGGGAGTGCTGTTCCAGCCATCCATCACTTACCACCCACCTGCTCAGAGCACTCACCCGCGCGCCTGCCGTTCAGAGGTCCGCTGACACTCGTCATATCACTGGCATCTCTTCAGTCATTGACCCATCCTGATGCCTCCCACTCACCCAAACCCATTTTCATGAACTGACCTCCGTACCCACCCACCCCTCACTCGCCGGTTCATTCACCTGTTTGCCCAGCCACACTTGTTGAGCACTTGCCAGGGGGCGGGCTGACCAAAGGGAGGACAATGTCGGGGTGGTGGGGGTGGTGGAGAGCTGGAGGCTTGTTCCTTGCCCTCTGGGGAGTCATAGGGTGTGCATGCGTGTGCGTGTGTGTGCAGACAAAACACTGCTTTGCTTTGAGAGCACAGCAGGTGCATGACAGGGGTGCAGGAGCAGAAGCTCGCTCGCTCACTCTAAGTGGTGTGCCGAGAGCAGGCTTCCTGCAGGTGTCGTTGGAGGGCGAGTGCGAGTGTGGCAGGAGCCGCGAGCAGCGGCTTTCCTGGCAGGAGGCGTAGCAAAAGCGAGAGCGGAGGTGTGAGGTGCCCGCAGCCTGTTGTGGCTGGGCTTCTGGAGCAGCGCTCTGGCAGCGCCATCTGTGTGGGGAGCCGCTGAGGGCTGGGACGATGCGGCGTGAGCCGGAGTGGTGCAGCTGTCACCTGCTGTCCCAGGACACCCAGATAATGCCCTGCCACCTCCCCTGCAGACACCAATGTCCTACGCTACATCCAGCTGACTCAGCTGAAGATGAACCGGTGCAGCCTCCAGAGGGAAGACGGTGGGGCCGGGGCTGGGACTCGGGATGTCATTGGCTGAGGAGGCCTAGGGGACTGTCCCTGCCCCCATCCCTCCAGCGTCCTGTAACTTCCCCGACTCCTGTTTTCGCTGGTAAAATACTCGTCGCTGGTGACCATGACCTCTTTGTGTGGTGTTCTTGTGCGGACCAGGGAGGGGAGGTGGGTCTGAGCTTCACCCCCAGACTCCAGAGACTCAGAGAATTCCAGGCTGGGGTGGGGCGTGCTGTTCAGGGTGACACAGGGTCAGGACTTCGGCTGGGAAAAACATACAGCCAAGCTCAGCAGGGGGCAGGGGTTACCTTTAATGCTTCACTTTGTGCCAAATCCCCCATGATGCCCTGTCCCTGAGTTAACCCGGCCCACCCCCACCCCCCAATGCAAGGTGGGCACAGGGCCACACCCCCTTGGTACAAAGAAATAAATTAAGTGACCCACACCCTCCCCCAATAAATAGTGGGTGCCTGCCCAGGGTCTCCCCTGCCTCGGGGCCTGATGGGCTGGGGCGGGGCCTGGGACGCTACATTCATGGCTGCCCAGGCGGGCGGTGGGGGCCTCAGTGGGAGCCATGGGCCCCGCACAGGGGCACTGTGCTGTCCTGGCTCTGCCCCTCCATGTCCATGTCCAGCAGCGTGGGCTGCACACTGGGGGGCCCGGGGCTCTCTGGAGTGTCCCGCCTGCTGGGAGGTGAGATGCTGAGTGTCCGGCCGAAAGAGACCAGTTTCCAGGGGTCCAGGCGGGGGCGGCTGGCAGCGGGTCGGGGTCTTGGGGCGAAGGTCAAGGTGGTGGGGCGGCCAGGGAACTCGGGGGGCCGGCGCCGGGTAGGGAACAGGGCCTGGGGGTCAGGGAGGCGGGGGAAGTCCAGGGGGTCCCGAGGGCCTGGGAAGAGATAAGCAGAGGAGGTGAGCGGGGCAGGGCACGCGTGTCTGGGAGTTGGGGCTTAGCAGAAGTTGCAGCTTCTCTCGTGAAGCCTGCCGGTCTGCTGGGCCCACCTGACCCAGGGCCCTGTCTCTGAGGGTGTGGGGACGTGGGGTACTTGGAAGGGTGGAGGGGGTCACCCTGAGTGTGGGGCTTCCACCCAGACATAGCAGTAACTGTGAAAGTAGCTCAGGGCCTCGAGCAGGCACTGAGCGACTGCGTCAGCCCGTCTTGCCACCGCTGAGCAGTGTGGGGAGAAGAGCTGGCTGGGGAGATGCTCAGCAGCGGTCCTCACTTGGCCCTTCCTTCCCGGCCCCACCCAGTGTTGGGCCCCGGGGACACAGTCCCTTCCTCCCCAGCCAGCAGCCTGGCATCTAGGGGGGTGCTCCTGGGCGTTGACCTTGAGGAGAGGGGAGAAGGCCAGGGGCGCCTCACTCACCCAGGCCAGAGCCCGAGGGTTCGGGCGCCCCCCGCTGCCCCAGCGCCCCATCTGACGGCGTTCGCCGGTGCCCGCGGCTCACAGCGCGTGCGGCCGTGACGTGGGTGGGCGTGAGCGACTGCCGGGGGTCCTTCTTGAAGCTCTCCAGCTCCAGGTCCACCAGGGGGTTGGCGCTGCACGAAGGGGAGGGCGCGGGCGGGGAGGGCGGCGGGGAGGGCGCGGCGGGCGCGGCTTCGTCGCTGTCGGAGCGCAGCAGCGAGCGCGTGGAGTTGCAGTCGGACACGGAGGACAGCGACACGAGGGTGGCTGAGGGCGCCAGGCCCGGGCCCGGGGCCGGGTCGTCGCGGCGGCCCGGGGAGCGCCCGGGCGGGCTGAGGCCCCGCGGGAAGCGGCCGGCGCGGGGGAAGAAGAGGCCGTCGAGCCAGCGCCGATGCTCCTCACCGTCCGCTGCGCGCGCCTCCGCCACGTCGGCGCCCAGCCCCACCGCGCCCAGCAGCGTGGCGCAGCCCAGCAGCGCGAGCTCGCAGCGCCGCCGGCCGTGCCCCGGCCGCGAGGGGGGCGCGGGGGGCGTGGGCGCCCGCTCCCACGGCGCCCGCGCCCCAGGGGAGGGTTCGCTCGGGAGTGGCACGGTGAGGTAGGACGGGGTGGTGTAGGGGGAGGGGGGCACGCTGTTGCCGCCATCAGCCTCTGCGAACTCCTCTGCAAGCGGGAGAGGGCGGCGCTCGACTCCAGCACTGGCGCGCGGACCCGTGGCCTCTGCGGACTTGGTGGCAAGGGGAAGGCCCCCAGCGACCCCTCCAACATGGAGACCACCAAGTGCCGCCAAGCGTGGGGCTGGACCCTTTCCACTCCCACAGCCCCTGGGCCCCGCGAGGAGCAGCGCGCTGCAGCGGTGGCCAGCCGCCTCCCTTGCAGGGAGGGCCTGCTCCCCAGAGCCGGCCTTCTGACATGGCTCTCTCCCCACCCCTGGGAAGGGGTGACCCCACGGTCTTGGGTTATAATGCCCGTCAGTGGGGGAAGTCCCTTCTTCCTCCCTTTTAAAGGCGCCCTCACCCTCTTACCCATCTCGTTGAGGCTGGCGAAGCCAGGGGCAATGGGGGTGTGTTTGGGGGATTTGCCCAGGTTGGGGGCGCTTGATGACCACTGTTTGCTTCCTTCTCCCAGGGCCTTCAGCCTGCAGGGGGCACCAGAGACACGAAGTTGGCCTCTGGCCGCCTGGGCCTGGGTGCGGGGTGCCAGGCCCAGGGCACGCCCGCTCCGCCCGCCTATACCTCTCTTCTCCTCCAGCCCGCTCCTTCTGCAGAGTGGAGCTGGGCCCCCACGTCCGGCCCTTCTTCTTGCCCCCAACCAGCTCTTCCTTCTTGGGGGGTCCGCTGCGGCTCCATGTCCCACTGCCACCACTGCTGCTGCCGCTGCTGCTGCATCCCCCGCTGTCCACGGGAGTCACTGGAAGGAGAGAGGCCCTTGGTCCCGGGTCTTGGCGTCTCTGCCCACTGGGCTCCCAGCTTCACTCTCCTCAGCCTGGATGCACCCCCATCTGGAACTGAGGGTCTTGGGCTCCCTCCCCTGCGACAGACCCTTCCATAGCTCCCCGATGCTCTCAGGGAAGTCCCCGCAAGGCTCTTTCCTCCCGACTTCCTCTGCGCAGCCTAGCCCTGCCGCCATCGACTCACTGCCCCAAGCTTACTGGGCACCTGCGACGTGACAGCGCTGAGAACAGAGCAGTGGGCCAGGCGGACACAAACCCTGCCCCTGGGGACTCCGTGTTGTAGGGTGAAGCCGGGAGGACAGTTAGACTCGTGTGAGGCGAGCGAGTCGTGGGGGGTGTTAGAAGGAGGTGAACTGGGAAGCCGCAAACAGGCAGAGGGGTTGTGGCGGTAGGAGGACCTCACATTTGAGAAGACTGAGCAAAGACTTGAAGGAGGTGAAGGAGTGAGTGGAGCAGTGTGGGGAGGAGGGGGGAGAGAGGAGAAGGAGCAGGATGCGCAGGCGGAGGCTGGGTCCATGCCTACCGGTCCCCAGGTGGGGCTTTCACGCCTCATGCCTTTGCACAGGCTGTTCCCTTCACCTGGAATTCTGTTCCCTTTCCGTTCCTTTCTTGACCTGGTTGGCTGCTTGGCCTTCAAGCCTTCTGCACTGGACTAGGCCTTCTCTGGAGTCGTCTCTCTCTTTTCTGCTCCCACGACACTGAGCTCACGCCCACACTAGCCGCTACAACTGTAGAGTTATTTGTCTCTGCACCCACGGGCACACCCCTGGCCTGGCACAAGCAGGTGTGTAGACACACGCGTGCAGGGCTGTGCGGAGTGAGGCCGGGGTGAACGATGGGGCCGAGCAGGCCAGGGTAAGCCTGGTACCCTCCACCTCACCAGGGAGCCCCGAGGGCGTACCTGTCATGGAGCCCCCGCTGCGGCCATCTCCTCTCTACGGCCCCCATCCTGGCCCAGCCCCACCCTCTCACTGGTCTCCTGCCCTCTTCCAGTCCGGGCGCCGCACAGCAGCGGGAGGGAAAAGGTAAACCGACCACATCACTGCCTGCTCAGAGCTCTCGCAGGTGCTCCGCCCCTCCCGGCGGGTAAGCGGTAAGCACGCAGGCACACGGCGCCCCCTCCCCCTCTGCTGTCCCTCCGCGAGGGCCACGCTCTTCCTCTCTTCCTCCAGCTCCGCTGGCTCTGGCGCCTTCTTACCGAGCAGCACCCGCCCGAGCCACAGCTCCCCACGCCTGCCTGACGGGAGCGGCGCTCTTACTCCTCCCTAGACTCCCTTTCGGGCACCAGCGCCCCTGGAACTCTCCTGCTCAGACTCGACTTGCTATGTCCGCTGGTGAGGGCGAGGAGGGGACCCTGCCCGTCTCGCCGGCCGTTCTTGCACGTGGCGCACGGGGCGTGCTCAGGGGAGGCTGCGGGTGCCGCTGGGGCCTCTGGCAGATACTCACAGCGAATGGCCCTGAGCCGGGGGATGACGCTGGGGCTGGCGGGAGGGCTGGCCCCGTCCGATCCTGCCCGCTTGTCCAGCGTCGGGGAGGCCTGCACTGTGATCTTGTGCTCGAAGCCTGCAGAAGGGAAGAGACTTTCCTAGGTGAATGGTTCCGGGGGTCCGGAAGGGGTGCCCTTTGAGGAAGGAGTGACAGACCGGGACATCCATTTGCTTTTCTGCTTCAGCGGGACCTGCTGGACCTCGGTGGGAACTCTCTCGCAAATGCATTCTTGGCCCCGACTCCCTGGCTTTAGGGGTGAGGTGAGGCAATTAAATGAGGGGGTGGCGAGCCCTCCAGGGACCATGGGGCCCACTCACACTTGGGAGTGTCTGCCCAGCTGACGGGGCTCTAGGCCTCAGGTGGCGCGTGCCCCAGAGCTGGAGAGGCACCTTTGCTTATTTGGCTGTGAATGATTTTGGTTTCCTTAAATGGACACTCAGTTCAGTTACTGGAAACATTTAAGCTGATGTGGAATACCTTGGGCGTGCGAATCTACCTTTTCAACGGTCATTTAATGAAACTAAGCACAGGTCAAACATTTTTGATGAAAAGTGAGTGCCAGCATGGAGATGTGCGGTAAATATAAAATTACATGCTGGGTTCCAAAGACTTTCGTGTACTAGGCCCCTGGGTAATCATAACACTTTGGTCAGACTGGGCTAAATAGAATATTCTATGAAAATTACTTCTACCCGCTTTATTCCCTCTGAACTAGAGCTTTGGGTTCCTTGCCCAGCTCTCTTCCAGGCACTGCTTTAGGGCCTGTAACGTGCCCCAGAGGCAGCCAGGCCTTACCTGGGGAACAGTCTCTGCAAAAAACAAAACACACCTGCACTGAAATGGATTAAACCCCGAGATCCAGCTATTAGGTTAATCCCTCTGAAACTTCTGTTTTTGTAGGTCAAAAATGGCCAAACAAGAGCCAGTGCATTTAGCCAAATTATAGTTGACAGGAAGTTCAGGGCACAGAGGGACGTGCCAAGTGCTGCCAGGGCTACCCACAACCAAGCCCAGGCCGCACAGACCTGGGGGAAGAGCGGCAGACCCCACACACTGTGTGGCAGGGGCGGATGAAAGATGTTTAGAGTAGCTGGGAGACAAGACTATAGAGAAAAGATGGAAAATCAAGACAGAGATAGCAGGGGACGGTTTAGGGTCCCTGTGGGAGGCACCTAGGAGACTATAAAGTCTCTGTTTTCATGGGGTGAGCACAGTAAACACCACAAGCTGTGTGGGTTTGGGTCAGCTTTCATATATGTGTGATATATTTGGCAATAAAAGTGTTTAAGAAATAAAAGGCCGGGTCTCCCTGGTGGCGCAAGGGGTTAAGCCTCAGCACTATGAAGCAGCCGCAGCCACTGCAGCACAACTGGCCAGGGAGGGGACCCACATGGAGCGGCAGACCTCTCCTGCCTCGCCCGCTGCTCCCCTCAGCAGTGCGTTTCAGTCCATGCCTGTTCTGCTCCCCACTCTGTCTCTGGTGAGTCTTCTCCCCCCACCCTGTACCCCAGCTCCTGTATGCACAAATAAATAAATCTTAAAAAAAAAAAAAAAACAACAGAAAAGGCAGCGATAAACCGGCGGGCTGCAGGGCTGCGAGGGGCTGGCGAGGGGCGGTACCGGAGGGCAGGCTGATGCGGCTGCCGCCTTCCCGCAGTCTGAGCAGGCGGCTGCGCTTGAAGTTGCCCTTGCGTTTGCGGACCCGGGGCTTCTCCTGGCTCAGCTGGCACATGAGCAGGTGCAGCTCGCGCTCCACGATGTCCATCTCGCGCTCCGCCAGCTCCTGCTCGCGCCTCCGCAGCTGCTCCTCCTGGAAGCGCTGCTCCTGCGCGGCCCGCAGCAGCTCCTCCTCCCGGCTCCGGAGCTCCTGCGGGGGCGGGGCAGTGGGGGGCCGGGAGAGGCTAAGCCACCCGGACCCCTGGGGCGGAGCCAGGGCCGCTGGGTCTGGCTGGGGCCACAGTCCACCGGCCAAGGGGGGGCGGTACTGGGCAGCGGGCTGTGAGCCCCAAGAAAGGGGGCAACTGTCTTCTCTCTCACTCTTACACTTCTGACTCTTCAATTGGGAAAATTTCAAAAATCCGCAAAAGCAGAGAGAACATCACCCACCCATCTACCCGCCACCCAAACGCAACAACCATGTATGCTTTGCAAATCTTTGTTTTCCTCGCACGTCCCCTTGCTTCCTGGCCGCTCTGCAGTGCCTCTCAGCCCACCCCACCGCCAGGCGGTGTCCCTTGCTGGGCTGTCAGCGCAGGGAGCCTCTAACTGGCCCGCCCCTCAGAGACTGCCTTTCCTGACATGCCCACACGGACCCAGAAGTGAGCCGCATCCAAGGCCTCAGAACGCGGGGATCTCCTCCTACCCCGCCCCCCTGCTGTCACCTTCTCCTTGGTCCGGAGGTCGTCGAACATATGCTGGATCTCCAGCTTCCAGTCCTCCTGCAGCGAGTGGAAGGACTCCAGCGGCATCTGGAACAGGGCTGACTGCTCGATGGCTTCGAGTTGCTTCAGGATGCTGCCGAAATCTGGCCTCCCGTGGGGGTCTGGGTCCCAGCATTCTGGGGTGCGGGCAGGGGGACAGCAGTGGGAGTGGAGAGGTCAGCACCGCTCTGGGGTGCTGGCCTGCTCCGCAAGGCAGGTCTGTAAGGGACTGTGGACAAACTGCCCCAAGGAGCCAAGGGGAAGGTCAAATTCCAGTCACCAGGCTACTCGGTGAAACTGGGGACCAGCTCCCTGGCAGGAGGTAATCGGGGATCAGGGCGGGAACCCGGGGGAAATCTATCAGATTGCTCTTCATAGCTGTGAGCCTGGCTAGAAAAGGGCCTGGGGGCAGGTAGTGGGGGCGACTGGCCGTGGCCCAGTGGGTTCAGCCCCTTCTCCCTCACTTCTGGGCCCGCCGAAAGGGATGGTGTGAGGGGGTGAGTTGGAGAGTCTGCGCCCAAGGGTCCCCAGCTGAGCTACCCTCTCCATGGGGCCCTGGCTCACCCTCCAGTAGGCGGGCAAAGGGCTCAGGACAAGTGGAGGGGATGGGCAGCGTCAGCTTGTTCATAGCCACGCCATATGCCACGGCCAAGGCGTCGATTTCACGGTAGGGGACCTCCCCCGTCAGCAGCTCCCAGAGCAGCACTCCAAAGCTGCAGGTAGGGGAGAGGCAGGGTTCACGCTGCAGCCCGCGCCGGTGCTCACCAACACCCCAAGCCCTGCCGTCTGCCCGGTGCTGGGCCTCCCTCTCCAGCACCCGACCCCGGCTGATGCGGCCACAAGAACCTGCTTAGACTTCCACTGGCCTGAAGCGGTGGTTGGCTCTTGACGCCGTGCCTCTGCCCTGCCTCTCTTCCCTCACCCCTGCCTTGGGGCCTGTGAGATCCACCCTTCTCAGCGCTGCCCTTTGATGACCCCTGCAGCCTCCCCTCTGAACACTCGGGCCCTGTGCGCAAACCCCAGCTCCCCGCTGCAGCCACACGGAAGAGCTGAGCAAGCCTGTCCCCTAACCTCTGGCCTTTGCACATGCTGTTCCCTTTGGCAAGCTCCCTCTTGCCTGTGCGGGACGGCCCTTTAAGTCACAGCTCAGGTGCCCCTTCTGCAGCTAGAAAGCCTTCCTTGAGTCCACGGCCCCCAAGCTGGGTCACAGGCCCTTCCTCTGTGTCCCCACAGGACCCTGGCCATGTGCCTCTAGACTCAAGATGACATCACTGAACACGTATAAAGCCTTACTGCAGCCCGACACCATGCCTGGCACTCGGTGACCCTCCCAACAACGTGGCAAGGCAGGAGGACTGGCACCCCCCTTTTACCCAGCACGTAGGTGTGGGCTCAGGCAGGCGGAGCTGTTTGCCTGAGGTCACACAGCACTGGACGGAGGCGCTGGCCACCACAGCCTGAACGCTGCCCCACACCCGCGCGTGCATCTCGGTGCGGCCACCGCTCCCTCTGGAGCCTATCACGCTTTGACCTGACGTGTACGGCACACGCGCGTGCCTGCCACACGCACCCAGTCAACACCCACCGCGTGCCGGGCGCCGGAGCAAGACGCGCACGGCCTGCCCGGCTTTCGCAGTCTCAGCCCAAGAGCTCAGGCGGCTGCTTGGAGCACCCTCCCTTGCAGCCAAGGTGCGCGCCTGTCCGTGGCTCGGGCCAAGGGTGCAGGCGGGTGGGTGGTGCGCACCCCGCAGGGACTGCTACCTTTTCTTCTCTCCTCCTCCCCGCCGTGCAGACACGAAGGCTAGCGCCCAAGCAGCCACTCTGGCCCAGGACGTGAACTTGGGGGTGGAGGAACAGGGCGCAGAAGGCGGCAGGACCCCTCACCGCTCCCTGCCCTGGAAACCTGGGGGCGCCTGGGCGGACATGACTGGGCGGTGCCACTGGTACCTGGGGCTCCTGGCGAGGAGAAGAGCAGCGCACCTGGGAGCCTAGCCTCCCGCCGTCAAGGCCGTCCCTGCTAAGATGAGCAGGGCTCCTGATGCAGGGACGCCCGCGGCCCTAATGCTGGGGGTACAGGTACCCCCAGTCTTGGGCTCTAACTGGGAGCAAAAACTCAGTCTTGTTTTGATTTGGGGTTTTTCTTGCTACTGAAATGTAGCACTTAGTTCAGGGCCCCGACAGGACGCAGTCTGGGCGCCCTCCCGTCTGGCCCGTGTGGCCACGGCGTGGCTCTGCCTGCTGGGTCTGTGCACCATCCTTTCTCCTCTAACCCTCCTCCTCAGAAAAAGCAAGTTTCTGCTGCCACATCAAGGCTGGTGGGTGAGCAACACCTCACCCCTGTTCTCCAGTCCGCACCCTCCAGTCCAGCAAGGCCTCCGGCCGGATGCTGTCCTTCAGAGCCACCTCTGCGCCTTCAGCCACTCAGGCGGAAAGCAGGCGCGGGAACCGCGGGAACCTGAGCCGTGCCTCCCGCCCTGCCCCACTGCCCCCAGCGCTCCCGCATCACCTCGTTCCTGGCACCTCCTCCTCCCCTGCTCCTCCTGAGAGGGCCTCACAGCTGTTTCTGGAAGACACCTTTGTGGGGACTGTTCTTTGCCCAAGGGGCTTCTTTCCCCAGCCCTGCAGGGCTGGCTGCTTCCTGCCATTCAGACCTTGGCTCAGAGTCACTTCCCAGCCCACCCTCCCCAAAGTCATCCACAGGCCCTGGCCCTCGGGCGCCCTCCGGTGCTTTTCCTTTACAGTCCTAGCGCTTAACACTAATGTATGCTTGGTGGATTCCTTGATCATCTTTTAAGAATTAGCTTATGGTCTTAAAAGCAGTTCTTTTTAGTTTCTTATAAATTTATTTATTTGGTTACTACCTCTGCAGACAAGAAACATGCCTGCTTTTATCCACTGCTGTGTCCCTAGCACCCAGTGCAGATGGATGGATGGATGGATGGACGGATGGATGGGTGGATAGATGGATGGACAGTTGGACGGATGGACGGACGGATGGGTGGACAGTTGGGTGGATGGACAGTTGGATGGGTGTGTGGTTTCCGCCAAAGACCTCAACTTCCTGTTTGGCAAGTAGGGGCTGGGCAGACGGGCTCTGAGGGCGCTAGGGCTAGATCCTTCTCTGCGTCTGGGTGTTTCACTCTATGTGAGGTTGTCCTCAGCCGCCACTCCTGCCCGCAGAGCAGATGCACTGTGGTGTGGCCAACAGGCCCTTTGCTAGGCCCAGATCTCGGTTCAGTGGGAGACTGTTCCTCCTGCTCTACCCTGGCCCTCCTCTTCCCCACCCACCCCCAGTTTCTAGGAGGCCTCCCAGGCCCCCATCAGCACCTCCAGACGTCACTGCTTTTGGAGAAGAGGGAGAGACGGATAACCTCCGGGGCCATCCAGGCGTAAGTCCCCGCCGCGCTCATTTTGGTGGTCTTGTGCCACTCTCGAGCGAGGCCGAAGTCCGTGATCTTGAGCACCGTGTCTGTGAGGTTGCGGTTCTCGATGGCCTCCAGAATAAGGACTGTGGGCAGGAAGAGAGGAGTCTCGCTAGCCTGCGGGCCGGGCGCCCCGCTCACACGGCCTCTCGTTCTCTCCTTGCCTCACTCGGAGGCCCTTTTCCAACCTGGGGTACCTGTGGCCCCTCCACGGGCTCCGGGAGCAGCAGGGGGCATTCCCCGGCCCCCTCCCTCCTCACTCCAGTCTGGGCGCTGGGAGCTCAGGAAAGGCTGGTGATCCAGGCCTGCCCAACCCCCTGAAGGCATGGGCTACAGCCCACGAGCAGAAGGAATGAAGGTGGTTTTCCTCCCACCTGTGACCCCCGCCCCGTGGTAGACTGTACGCACAGCCCCAGTTCCGCTCCTTTCTGTGTCACCCTCTCTGCCACGTGACCGCACAGCTTTCTCCACTAGACAGGTGGGGTGCATTCTCCCCGCCTCCCATTTGCTTCTGGCTTAGCCACATGAACTCCACAGCCAGCAGGGTGACGCAGAAGTGACAGCCAGTCTGTCCCAAGCCTGGGCCTCACGCGGCTTCCCGAGGTCGCATGGTTCATGCACGTCTGCATCACCACGAGAACACGCCTCAGCTGGCCGGCTGGCCAGGGCAGTAGAGCTACCTGAAGCACAGCGCTCCGGCCGACTGGCCTGCAAGCTGCAAACAAGCGATCAGTAACTGCTGCCTCAAGACTCCGAGTTCCGGTGGTAGCTTGTCACACAGCATTTCTGTGACGGATCCTGCCGGACACACCCACACGCACGGGGACCAGCGCCTTGACCAGCTGCCCATGGTCGCGCCCAACAATGACAGTCACGGCCAGTGCTCCTCAGAGCCGACTCCACGCCCGGCGCAGAACTAAGCCTTTACACGAAGTCACTAGCATCAACCCATCTCACTGACCGGCAAACTAAGGTTCGGAGAGCGAGGAAGGCACCTGGCCAAGACTGCACAGCTAGAAAGTGGGCCGAAGACCTGAACTAGTTCAGTTGTCAGAGTCCAATCTCTTCACTGCTGTGTTTTCCTCCTTTCTAACAGAGCCTTCCACTGTCCTCTCTGTGTTTGAATCCCAGCTCTGCCATTTGCTAGCCACATAACCGTCAAGTTAGTTAATCTTGACGCCAACATTTCCCCATTGTTAAATGGGAGGGCGCTAGTGTTTACCTTACAGGACTGAGTAAAGATTTATTACCTGAAGTAACAGCCAGTCCTTTAAAAACCCTTTATTACTAGCGTGTGATGTCACCACAGTTGTCCTTTCCCCTTCACCTTTATCTCTGACCATTCCTGGCTACTTCCGCAGTTGGTATAATAAAGTAATTCTACTAACACGTCCAGTTGGCAAACGAAGAACGAGAGTTAGAGATCGCGGCATCGCCGAACCACACAGCTGGTAATCTTGTCCATGCTTTAGAGCCTGACTCCAACGCCCCCTCCTCCGGGAAGCCTCCTGAGACCACCCTACAAGTCTGCCTCTCCAGTGGTGCAGTGACACGGTGACAGAGCATACCCCCCCCCCCACGGTTTATACTCACACTTGCCTCAGTTCTCTTTAAAATAGCTCTCTGATGGTGTCTGACCTGCTTAAAAACCCCTCGTGACTTCTACTACATTGGATAAGATACCCGAAGTCCTCACGTGGCACCCTGAACCTGTGTGATCTGGCCCCTGCCTGCCCTTCTGGGCGCATCCACTGCCCCAATCCCTCTGGTCACCTCTTTCCCCATCACTTCTTCCAGGAGCTTTGTCCAGCACTCGCAAGGCTGGTGTCTACTTTAAAGCTGCCTTCCCTGGTCATCTGACCCAAAGAGCTCCCTCTGCCCATGATTAATCTGCCTCAACCTTTTCAGAGTCCCTGACACTGAATTTTGTATACTTCCCTCCCTCTCTAAACACCAACCATCTACTTCTGTTCCCTGGCCTGTGATTTCCTCAAGGGGAGAGACTCTTGCCTTGTTCGCTTCTGTAACCCCAGAGCCTCTGACTCTGCCTAGTAGACAATGCTGCTTAAGAATTATTGGCTGGAGGAATCAATGAGTAAGTGATATCAGCTGGGGCGCTGCACCGGGACGGAGGAGTGGGGGAAGTTGAGCGGAGGCTGGGAGCCTTCTCAGGCAAGAGCAGTCTCGGCCTGAGGAGCCCCACCAACCCTGTGTCCAGGTGGCTGTGGCCACAGAAAAGCCTGGAGGTGTGTCCTCAGCCCTACCTGCAGGCTGTGAATCAGCAGGGGTGAGGAAGGCTGGGAAGGGGCCTGAGTGTTCAAGAAGAGCATGCTGCAGTGCGGCTTCCATTTTGCCAGGTTTCAGGGGAGCAAGAGCACGAGGGTTAGCGAGAGCAGGGGCCATCTGTGCCTGTCTTGCTCAATTCCTGAGCCCTGGCACAGGGCAGGACGCATCGTGGGGGCTTAGTGGCTCTCTGCAGAGGGTACAAATACCAGGTCTAGGAGGTACGGAAGACTCATCCTTCTGTTCAGGGGTGGTTCAGGAGTTGGGGGTGCATGGCAACAAACAAAAATATCAGAGTGGATCCAAACCAATTTCAAGGTGTAGAATTGACAGGAACCAGAAAAAGATGAGGTTGAGGGAAAAGGGGAAAAGCTCACTCGGGTGAGGGCTGGGGGCATGCTGGTCTCCTCCACCGCTGATGGAGAGGCAGGACTTCCCTCCTGCTGTCTCCTGAAGGGTGGGCATCAGGGTCAGGCTCTCAACAGGCACTCTGGAAATATCTACTGGATAACGTCTCCACCTCGTGAGACCCGCAAGAGGGGAAACCATGGCTGTCTTGGTCCCTGTGGGATCCTACTCAGCAGGTGCTCTGCTGGTTTCTGCTGATATCAACAGAAGCTCCTTGATGTAGTGTGGGTCCTGGAGAACCTTCCCTTCCACTTGTCCCTGGGCCTTATCCAACCAACCAATCAACTTTCGAGAGTCTGTGATAGGCCAGGGAGGAGGAAGCTTTTATATAAGCTACATCCCATTCCCGTCCTTCATCATTTCCAGCTTGCCTGGGCCAGCTAGGGCAGAGACCTCAGAGGACTCCAGGAAGCGGTTCTCGAATGGGGGCAATTCTGTACCCCCGTTCCCGGGGGAAACATTTGGCAATGTCCAGAGACATTTTTGGTTGTCGTAACTGGGGCTGAAGGGTGTGGAGAGCTAAGGGCATCTCGTGGGTAAAGGCAAGGGAAGCTGCTCAGCCATCTGGGGCGCACAGGACAGACAGACATCTACAGTGGCGAGGGTGAGAAGCCCCGCCTCCAGGCTAGTTTCTATGTGTCTCTGCCTGGTGGGCACTGCCACTGTGGGCTGACAGTAGGCAGCGACGAGGGCAGGCGCTGTATCTGTCCTGTTCATGGCAGGGACCCCAATGTCCCTGGTACATATCTACTGAGGTGCTGTCACTCTAGCCGAGAAGCAGAACCACTCTGAACCTCCGTATCCACGTGGCCCTGGAGGCATGCTGCCCCTGCGGTGTCTTCCGGTGTCCCCATTTCCCACCCTGTGGCCTTGTAAGGTTCTGTGGAAGCAAGTTTTGGAGAACACCACTTACTGTTGATGGACTTGAGGTCCCGGTGGATGATGGGCACAGGGGCATCGTTGTGCAGGTAGTTCATGCCCCGCGCCACCTGCACAGCCCAGTTGACCAGCACGTGAGGGGGCACCCGGCGACCGGCCAGCACCCTGCTCAGTGCACCCCCTCGGGCATACTCCATCACCAGGCAGAGGTGAGGGGGGCTGAGGCAGGCGCCCCTGAGGGCAATGATGTTGGGATGCTGCAGGGCTCCGAAGAGTCGAGCCTCCTGGCGCACCTGTTCTGCTGTCACCGCAGGGTCCCGCTCAGGGTCCAGCCGGGCAGCCTTCACGGCCACCTCCTCGCCATGCCACAGGGCCCGATAGACCTTGCCAAAGCCCCCTACCCCGATGATCTCCTCTAGCTGCAGCTCATGGAAGGGGATCTCCTGGGGCAACTGGAGGCCCTCGGGCGCGGAAGGGGCGCTGGGGGCCACGTAGTTGCTGGGGAAGACGCCCACTCGGCCGCTGGGAAGCTGCCCGGTCCACCAGCCCTCATCGCCCGAAACGGCACAGTCCTGGGAAAGCACCTGGACGCGGTCGCCCCTCCGCAGGGTCAGCTCCTCCTCACCCGCCGCCTCGTAGTCAAACACCGCGGTCCAGACGGGCCCCGCGGGGGTCGTGCCCCACTCCTTGGCCGCCCCCCCCTCCTCCTCCTCCATGGGGGAGGGGCCGGGGGCTGCGGGAGGCCTCTTCACACAGGCTGCCCGCGGGATGCAGAGCGCGGGCCCCAGCGGCCAGGATGGGGAGCAGTCTCTGCAGGTTTTAGGGGGCTCCTGGAGGCCATGGTTAGGGGGCCCTCCGCAGGAGCAAGAAAAAGCCTTTTAAGGGCAGGGTCGTCCCTTCTGATTCCGCTGTCCAGGAGGGGCGGGGTGGGGGTAGGGCGGCGGGTTCACCTGTCTCTCCCAAATATCAGGGTGCTAAGAGGGTCTGGCCGTGCGGGTCCCGAATTCCTGCCGGGGCCAGCCGGTGGGGGACGCGGGCGAGGGAAGCAGGCAGCCCCCTTCCCTGCGCCTCTCACCCCGCGCAGCTCCACCGGCGGCCCCCGGCTCCGCATCCCGGGCCACGACCGCCGGGCGGGGCGGGGGTGGCAGGGCCCCGGGGGCGGCCGCCCCGGGACGGGGTGGCGCGCCCCTCGGCCTCCTCACGCGCGGGTTGGCCGGGCGGCCCTCATCCTCAGCACCGGCCTCCGGGTCGGCCCCAGCCCCTGCCCCCGCCCGCGCCGCTGCCCGGGGCTGCTGGCGGTGCCAGAGTGACGTGTCGCCGCCGCCGCCGCGGTGCCGCCTGGGAGTTGTAGTCTCCGGTTGCGCGGCCCCGAGCCTGGCCTCTGGTTCCCGGGTCCCTAGAGCCCAGCTGCCCAGCTGTCAGCCTCGGGCCACAGTGGTGACCCCGAAGGGCCGAAGCTACCCTCCGGGGAGATGAACCTGGTTCGGACGCGGTGGGCTGGGCGCCTGGAGGAGAGAAGGGGGCCAAGCGCTCTTCACAGACTCAGCGGGGCCCGCGGCCTAAGATGGGATTGACGATGACGGACGCACTTTGCAAAGTGAAAAACAGGGACCGCTTGAAGGATGGTCACTGCCCGGATCCTCCAACGCGACCCGGACTAAGTCCCTGTGGCCAGACCGCACCTCGGGGCCCCGACCCGAGGTGCACGCCGGGAAATGTAGTCAGCCCTTCATCCCAGCGCAGCGGGAGGCCGCCCCCAAATCGCGGAGCTGGTGGGTGGCTCCAGCACTGAAATTCGCGCTGATGGCTAGATCCGGGTCGGGTGGGAAGCAGATGGAAGGAGGTGTTCGCCATCCCTGGACATCACAGCCACGTCTGCTCTCCCCACTGCCTCCCCAGTCAGAACTCCTGTTCTGGAGAAGCCCCCACCTCGCATAAGAGAAACTGCAATTTGGAGAGCTTTAGTGCTCATCTTGTGCCAAGTGCTCTGCACACATGTGTTTTTAAATCCTTGCAAAGGCCCCATTTTACAGATGGCGCATAGAGAAGTGAAGTCACTTGTCCACGGTCACCGGACTATAAAAGACAAGGCAAGAACCAAAGGACTTTATAATTAAAAATCATCCACAGCAACCGTGATCTTTAAAACACACTACCTACCCGTTTAAGGAAGGAGGAAACCAAGTCCTACGGGGGTTCAGTGCCTTGTTCAACGCAGTAAAATTCTGGGTCTGTTCACTTGGTGTCTCTTGAGAGATCTGGGGGCTGGAGAAGAAAGACTGGAGAAGAAAGAGGAGGGGAAGAATGTTGGGCTCTGTGCCCAAATTCCAGAGAACTGCCTCACAGACTCCAGGGAAGTTGTTCCACTCTCAGGAAGTGGGTCCTTGATCTTCTTGGCCACTTGTCAGGGAGATCAGGACCTACAAAGAATGGGGGGTGGAGGGAAGAAGGTTTGTTAGGGGACGGGTTCATTTTGAGCACAGGTGTTTCTGCTATAATCTGATATATGCGTTTCTAAAAGACCTGGAGTTCTGCAAAATGGTGCACTAAAAATAACAAGTTTTATGGGAAAAATAGAATTAGGAACAGGTTGTGCAAAATGTGTGCAATTCTCTAATCAGAAGACTATAAAACCAATAATGATTCCAATAGAAATACTAGCACAGTTCATTTTCCACAGGGCATTTGTGCCAGCAACACCTCCTGCCTCTGTAATCTTCTTTTTTTTTAATAGGAAAGTTTATTGATCCCAGAATTTTATAGATTTATTTATTTATGCATACAAGAGCTGGGGTACAGACCAGAGTCGCGGGAGGTGAGAAGATTCACCAGAGACAGAGTGGGGAGCAGAACGGGCAGACTGACTGAAACACACTGCTGAGGGGAGCAGCGGGCGAGGCAGGAGAGGTCTGCTGCGCCAT
>JAGFMF010011834.1:67219-96680 GCA_019455555.1 Galemys pyrenaicus | reverse complement strand
CCTGTTCTGCTCCCTGCTTTCTGTGGTGAATCCTCTCACCATCCCCCCACACCTCTGGCTTGTACCCCAGTGCTTGTATGCATAAATAAATAAATCTTTTTTAAAAAAAATAAGGTGTCACCATAAAGTGTAATGTTTTTGGTAGATGGTTAGTATAAGTTCTCTATTAAATTCTATTTCTGATTTGCTAGGTTTTTTAAAAAAAAGGTGTTGAATTTTATCGAATGCTTTTAACATACACACTGTTGTAAATTAGATGACTTTTCTACCTTAATCTGGTAATGTTGAATCATCCTCCCTTTCATCATTGTTGGATTTGATTTAGTAATATTTTATTTAGGGTTGGTTTGCCTTTGTTTTTATAAGTGGAATGGACCCATGATTTTCTTTCTTGTGCTAACATCCCATAGTTTTGGCTTTAGGGAAATCCTAACCCTATTCAATAACTTGGGGGAACCACTTACCTTCTTTTGTAATCCGGAATAGTTTGTGAAATATGGAGTTTTCGTTCTTTGCATATTTGGTAAAATTTGACTGTAAGATCACCCCTGCTTGGTGCATTTGGGTAGGTTTTGAATATAATTTAAAATTCTATGGATATCGGTTTATTCAAATTTATTACTTTTCTACTGAATTAAATGTTTGTAACTCATATTTGCCTAGGAAAATGTCTCTGATCTAGGATTAGCATGACTTCATAAAATGTATTTCTTTAATTATGTGTATGAGGCAGTGTTATTTGTTCTTTGAAAGTCTGGTAGAACTACCTGTTAGATCTTTTAATTAAAATGTCAGGTTCTTTTTTTTAAAGATTTATTTATTATGCATACCAGAGCAAGGGTACAGGCCAGAGGTGCGGGAGGTGAGAGGATTCACCAGAGACAGAGTGGGGAGAGAACAGTCAGATGGACTGAAACACGCTGCTGAGGGGAGCACCGGGGGAAACAGGAGGGGTCTGTTGCACCATGTGGGTCTCCTTCATGGTGGGGGATCAAACTTGCACTGCTGTGCCACTTCACAGTGCAGGGCTCAACCTGCTGCACCCTCAGGGAGGCCCAAAATGTCAGGTTCTTTTTTTTTTTTTAAAGATTTCTTTATTTATGTATACAAGCACTGGGGTACAGGTCAGAAGTGTGGGGGTGAGAGGATTCACCAGAGACAGAGTGGGGAGCAGAACAGGCAGACTGATTGAAACACACTGCTGAGGAGAGCAGCGGGCGAGGCAGGAGAGGTCTACAACACCATGTGGTCCCCTCCCTGGCCGGCAGCAGGGATCGAACTCGTGCTGCAGTGGCTGCAGTTTGCTTCATAGTGCGTTGCTTAACCCACTGCGCCACCAGGGAGGCCCCAATCCAAAATGTCAGGTTCTTTAGTGGTCATCAGCCTATTCAAAGTATACTGTTTCTCATATGTCAGTATCGGCATTTTATAAGTTTCAATTTTGTCTAGGTTTCAAATATTTTGGTTTATAGAGTTCAATATTTTATTACTTAAAAATATCTATGTCAGGACCTCCCTGGTGGCACAAGGGGTTAAGTCTCAGCACTGTGAGGCTGTTTGCAGCCACTGCAGCACGAGTTTGATCCCCGGCCAGGGAGGGGACCCACACAGCGCAGCAGACCTCTCCTGTCTTGTCTGCTGCTCCCCTCAGTGGTGTATTTCAGTAGATCCACCTGTTCTGCTCCCCACTCTGTCTCTGGTACTCCTCTCACCCCTGCACCTCTGGCCTGCACCTCAGTTCTTATATGCATAAATAAATAAATCTCTTTTAAAAAATGAAGAGTCTAGAATTCGCTTTACTTCTCTGAACTCATACTTTCTTATTTTTAGTCTGCAAGGATACATGTAAGGTTTGCCTTCTCTCCTTGGCAGTGAACAAAGAGGCCCAGGTTTCCCCTGCTCTCTTTCGTTTAATTAGAAAGAAATTTACATTAGGGGCCTCCCTGGTGGCACAGCACTACGAAGCTATCCTCAGTCAGTGCAGTGTGAGTTCCATCCCCGCCAGGGAGGGGACCCATGTGGCGCAGGAGACCTCTCCTGCCTCACCCGCTGCTCCCCTAGTCTGCCTGTTTTACTCCCCCTTCTGTCTCTGGTGACTCCTCTCACCTCTGGCTTATACCCCAGTTCTTGTATGTATAATTTTTTAAAAAAGAAAGAAAGAGATTTACATTTGATTCATTGTACCTATTCATTTAAAAAATTAATTATATTCTGTCCCTTGCATTCATGGACAAGAAATTCATTCACTTTTAATCCAGCAGTCACTGCTCTTCTCCAAAGACCCCTGAAGGACTGGTTATATCCTAAGGTCAGGAAAGTCTCTGTTAAGAGCTGAATTGTGTCCCCCCAACGCCAACCCAATAAATTCACACATCAAAGCTCTAACCCTCAGTGCCTCCAAGTGGTTATATTTGGTGATAGGGACTTCAGAGGGGTGGAGGTAAAAATGAGGCTGAGGGAGTGGAGTCCTAACCCAGTCTGACTGGAGAAATTCTAAGCAATCAGGCGTGAAGGACACCAGGATGATGATGATGCACTTGGGGCCCTGGAGGACAAGGCTAGAAGCGGGCCTCAGAGAAAGCAAAGCAGCCACACCTTGGTCTTGTGGAGCCAGCTTCCAGAACTGAAGCAAAGATGTTCCTGATGTTGCTTAAGCCACTCAGTGTGTGCTCCTTTGTGATGGCCGCTGGGGAGACGCAACTTTCTCCAGCGCTATACTTTCAGAAACCCCTTGAGACTAGAGGGAGGCTGCGGGAGGGAGGCGGGGCCTTTCCAGGGCACAGCCTTGCCGGCAGGCGCCCTTGGCGAGCCCCAGCCTTGCGGTGTGTCTTACTCACGTGTCCTTATGTTCTTTTCTTCAGGGTGTCATCCAAGTCCTTCTGCACAGGAGTGAATCTGAGGACAGGCAACATCTTCGTGAGCCTTCAGGCTTTTCTAGAAGACTTGGTTTAGCGGACCAGTGGGATGCGCTGAGGAGGAGGACTCGGGGAGAGGCGAGAACAGCAGGATTCAGGAGGGGCGGGAGGCCAAGAAACCCTCTCTTTGGCGTGAAACGGAATGTCTTTGAATAGGCCTGGTGTAAGGAAGGCATTTTATGAGTTTTGTCTGGAAAAACACAGGGAAATGTAGGAGGGAATAATAATAATGTTCAGTGAGTTTGGGGCGAAGTGACTCAGGGGTGGTGCTGAGGTCCCAGCCTCTGCCTCTTCTGAAGTCAGACAGTTCATTAAATCACAGGCACTTGCGTCTATTTAACCTTTATTGTTTACCTCCCCCGACCTTCATGTACAATAAGTTCATGCTCTCACTGAAAAAATACTTCCGGCGCACCAGCTGGGCAGGTAGCGTCTCAGGACTCGGCTGGAGGCTGCCAGTAGCAGCTCCCAGTCTAGGCCGTGGCAGGGGCGCGCGCAGAGAGGTTACAGCAGCGCGGGGTGTTTCCCAGGGGCCAGTAGGGGGCGCTTCGGCAGCACGTGCTCTGAGAGAACATGCTAGATCTTAAGGCCTCAGCGAGCAAGTTGAAACCTGAAGGAAGAGTAGGGGGAAGAGAGTTCCAGACAGGGGGAGCCGAGTTAGAAGATTCCAAAATAATTATAGTGTCTGTGAAAGGAGTCACCAGAGACAGGGTGGGGAGCAGAACAGGCAGACTGACTGAAATACACTGCCGAGGGGAGCAGCGGGCGGGGCAGAAGAGGAATGCTGCACCATGTGGGTCCCCTCCTTGGCTGAGGATCGAACTCGTGCTGCAGCGGCCTCGGATAGCGACCTAGTGCTGCTGCGACTTAATCCCTTGCACCACCAGGAAGCCCACGTTGGCGTATTGTGTAGGGGCTTACAATGAAAGTGTGAAACTTGGGTTGGGGGTTGGGGTTGGGGGAATTGCAGAAACAAGACCTGACCTGGATTTCTTTTAGTTCCTGGGATCGGCTTTATCGTGTCCGCTCTAAATCTGTGCACATGTAGTTCACTCTGCTTAGGAAAAGATGCTTTATCATGCCCTGTCTTTCCTAGTGGTCAAATTCAGGTGACCTAGTCGCCGAGGAAGAGAGAGCTTTGTGTCATGCTACTGTCTGCAATTTACTTTAACTTCCTTCCACACCATCTGAGGAGCAGTGTGAGGTTGAGGACAGACGGGACAGGGAGTGGGGCAGATGGATGTGCACGGGTGTGGGGTATTTTCATTATAAGTCACGTGTCTATATTTACTTTTCTTTTTTTAAAGATTTATTTATTTATGCATACAAGAACCGAGGTACAGGCCAGAGGTACAGTGGGTGAAGGGTTCACCAGGGATAGAGTGGGAAGCAGAACAGGCAGATCGACTGAAACAACTGCTGAGGGGAGCAGCGGGCGAGGCAGGAGAGGCCTGCCTGTACCGTTTGGGTCACCCCCCTGGCCGGCGGCAAGGATCGAACTCATGCTGCAGTGGCCGTGGTCCGCTTCATAGTGCATTGCTTAACCCACTGCGCCACCGGGGAGGCCCCTATATTTACTTTTCTATTTTAAAAGAAAAATGATTATTTCCTAGAGTTATTGAAAATCTAAAACTCAGAAAAAAGACATTCCTTTGTGCTTGCGTAGATGTGTGGGTGTTTTGTTTGAATCCACACTCTGCAGGCGGGCGGGTTATTAGAGGCCACACACCGGAGGGGGCTGTTGCGAGCATGCAGTGATCTTTCCCTGCAGGCAACAGAGAAGATCTTTGAATTAGATGTTTGAATCAGAGATGTTGGAATTGTTTTATTTAGTGTGATCAGGCAGACAGATATGCAGGTCAGGTGAGCCAAGAAGTCTCCCGTCTTCGTGACGGTGTCATGGGCCCAGGGGTAGTGTGCCCTGTGTCCCCCAGTGCGTGGCCCTGCTCAGTGAGCTGACCCGCTGGTGGAACATCTGCCTCTGGCGTCCCCTGGTGGCAAAGGGGTTGAGTGCTGCACTGTGGGGCTTCCACAGCCACTGCAGAGCGTGTTCGATCCCTGGCCAGGGAGGGGACCCACATGGCGCAGCAGACCTCTCCTGCCTCGCCCGCTGCTCCCCTCAGCAGTGTATTTCAGTTGATCTGCCTGTTCTGCTCCCCACTGTGTCTCTGGTGACTCCTCTCACCCCCTGCATTTCAGGCCTGTGCTCCAGCTCTTGCATGCGTAAATAAATCTTAAAAAACAAGAGTATCTGCCTCAGTTCTCATGTACCTTTATACAAGGTGGCTGCTAGCAACAGGATGCCTGACTGAGCAGCAAGCCCTGTCGCCTGTCACTTGCTCAAAGGCCTTGCACACGGCAGGCACCTGCTGGGGCACAGCAGTCGGATTCCAGAGCGCCCCTCACACCCACGGCCTCGTCCTTCCGTCCCGCGGGCCAGCTGAGACCCTGGTAACGTGGACTTGCCCGAGGTTCAGCTGTCACTGGCCGGGGCCACAGTGGCCCTCAGTGTTCTCAGCAGCGCTGGTGCAGACATGCTTGAGGAGTGGCGACCTAGGAAAGTGATCGTGTGAAAAACGTGGCGTCTGAAGCCCCAAGTGGGGAGACAGGCACCCGTTAAATCCAGTTCATTGCAGAAGGCACCGACTCGAGCGGCAAAAGCCCAGACTTCATCTCGGATGTCTTCATGAAGGCATTAACGCTGCTGAAAACCCGGCCCGGACTGCTTAGAAACCGCTCGGTTACCAAAAAGAAGCACTGCAGCAGAAAGCGGGGCGGGAGAAACACTCACCGTTCGAGCGAGGCGTGGACACGGACTGATGTGCAGAGAGAAGGGAAGCCACAGCACCTCCTTGCAAGAGCGGCGTCAGCCAGAGGCTGGCACCCCAAAACACTTCCATTTAATTTTTGTAGCCTCGTGCGCAAGTCCCTTGCCCCTTTCCTCACTGACAGAGCATTATGGGGTGTACAGTCTTTCCCGGCAGTGCCTAAATTCCTTTCCATAATTGGTAATATACATCAAATCCTTTTTATTTGTTCCTTTTGGGGCCATTTGGCCTGTTTTCAGCTACCTCAGTGGCTTGGTTTTAACATTTTGTTTTACTTGGATTACTCCAGATAGGTGGTGGGCTCCCACATTCCTCAGCTCCCACCACTGCAGTTACCTGCTGGTGCAAATTGTCATTAGTGCATTTGCTGAGGCTGGGGGTCAGAGGTCAGGGGTCAGGGGTTAGCACTTCTCCATTTTACTTGAAGATAGAAATCTGACTAAGCAGCATTTCTCTCGAGAGGCAAAAAAGCAAAATACACTCTTAACCACATAACCACACAAGGAGCTTACTAACCTTTGACCTTAAAGAACTAGCTTAGTAAAGGATTACTGTATCTTTTATAACACCTGATATAATTTTATACACCATTGCCAATTTTCAATGCCACCATTGCTTTTCATTTATGGAATTCATCTAAAAATGTTTCAAGCCTTAAAAAGAATTCAAGTATAAATATCTCTAACAGGAAAGAAAAACTAGCAAGTGTTATTAGCACTGGGAGTGTTCTTATCGTTTTCCTGCTTGGGTGTCAGAAGCTTGAGAACAGTATATGCTGTGGGACTGAAAAATACATTTGATTTGAGATTTTCTTTGGACTTCAAATCCAGTTAACACTTTACTAATAGAACACTAACTTCCATTCTCAAAGGGAGGCACATATATTCTGATATTACATTTTCCTTGAAAAATGGGGTTTATGTGTTTTGTGTTTTTGTAAAGATCTATTTTATTTATGCGTACAAGAGCTGGGGTGTAGGCCAGAGGTGGGCAGGGGTTTTGGTGAGAGGAGTCACCAGAAACAGAGTGGGGAGCAGAAACAGGCAGATCGACTGAAACACACTGCTGAGGGGAGCAGCGGGCAAGACAGGAGAGGTCTGCTGTGCTATGTGGGTCAGCTCCCTGGCTGGAATCAAACTCGTGCTGCAGTGGCTGCTGACAGCTTCATAGTGCTGAGACTCAACCTCTTGCCCCACCAGGGAGGCCCAGGTTTATGTGTTTCTTTGCCAGAGGAGGATATAGTACGCTCAAAGCCTAGAAATGAGAATATGATTTGCTTTAGGAAACCCAAAAATTTCTACAAAGTTCCAGGAAGGATGTGAGGTTAGACTGTAACTGAAGATACCTGAAGAATCTTTGTGCTGCCTTCAAATGTCAGCATTTCATCTTGATTGACTGGTGGGCAATGGAAAGAAAAAAGTGTCCTTCTCACTCTACTCACCACTCACTTTGGGTCACCCTATGTGTGGGGGTGTGCTCTACACCAAGAATTCTGCAGCCTCTGGTGGACACCAGTCTGATATCTTTCAAATCAGTGAGGGTCTGGCTGAGTAAACATCAGCACCCACCGGCTGAGGACTCAGCCCTTGACACTGTCCCTCCACCTCCATCTCTGAAGGCAGCCACAAGCAGTGGGTCCCCAGGGAGCCCACAGTCTCTGTCCAGCTTGACTACAAATTGGGGGTTCGCACATCCTCTCCTTGGGTTTGAAAACTTGGTAGAATAGCTCACAGGACTCAGGAAATCAGCTTGCTTGCTGGATGTCAGCTTTCTTATAAAAGGATACAACCCTGGAACAGCCAGATGGAAGAGATGCCTCGGGCCATGTAGGGAGAGGATGTCGGGGTGCAGCACCCTCCTGGCTCCTCCCTGTGTTAACTAGGTTTTCTGAATTTTTATAGGGCTTTGTTATGTGAGCTCCCTTGATTCCATCATGGCCTCCTCTTCTCCCCCTGGAGGAAGGGTGGTGCTCAGGGTGCCATCCACTGGCAACCAGGGTTGTTTCTCTGGCAACCAGTCCTCCATCCCCAGTTTATTAACTTAGGCTCAGGTGTCCTTGAAAGGGTGGTGTTATGAATAATAGAAATCTCCTTTCACTCTTCTCACTTGGGACATCCCTAGGGTTTCCTGGGGAAAGGGAAACAAGCTATTTATTTTTGGACATCACAGTATCATGGGAAGTTCTGGCAATATTTTTAAAATTATTTTTAAAGGTTAAAGAATTTATTTTTAAAAAAGATTTATTTTATTCTGGCATTCAAGAACTGGGGGATAGGCCAGAGGCACGGGGGGTGGGGTGGGATGAGAGGATTCACCAGAGACAGAGCAGGGAGCAGAACAGGCGGATCTACTGAAATACACTGCTGAGGGGAAGCAGCGGGTGAGGCAGGAGAGGTCTGCTGTGCCATGTGGGTCCCCTCCCTGGCCAGGGATCAAACTCAAGTGGCAGTGGCTGTGGATGCTCCATAGGGCGGTTCTTAACTGCTTGCTCTGCCAACGTTTTTTTTTCCTTTCCTCTTTTTCTTTCTTTATATATATTTGACATCAATTGCGGTCCCCATGGATTTCCCACCACCATTTCACCAGTGCACCATCACCTCAGTCCCTTGTGCTCTTTCTGCCCTCATCCCATTCCATATTCCCTCCCCACAAAGTGTTTCTGATTTGTCTTTGTCTTTTTATTTTTGTCGTGTGTTTTTTTAATTGTTATTATTCTTTTCCTTGGTCCCTTATTTGGTTCCCTTATATCCTCCTAGGAGTGAAACCACCTGGTGTTTTTCTTTTGCCTTCTGACTTATTTTGTTGAGCATAATCCCTTCTGGCTCCATCCATGTTTCTACGAATGACTCTAGGTTATCTTTTTTTTTTTTTTAAAGATTTATGTATTTATACATACAAGAGCTGGGGTACAGGCCAGAGTCCAGGGCGGTGAGAGGATTCATGAGAGACAGAGCGGGGAGCATAACAGGCAGACGGACTGAAACACACTGCTGAGAGGGAGCAGCGGGCAAGACAGGAGAGGTCTGCTGCGCCATGTGGGTCCCCTCCCTGGCCGGCAGCAGGAATCGAACTCGTGAGGCAGTGGCTGCAGTTTGCTTCATAGTGCATTGCTTAACCCACTGCATCACCAGGGAGGCCCTAGGTTATCTTTTTTGATTGCTGAACAGTATTCCAACATTTTGGCAGTGATCGGTTTTACCTATTTATGACGCTGCCCTTGATGGCAGCTCAGGGCTGCAGTCAGGTCACTAACAGTCAGTTTCACTGAGGAGGTCGCTGCCTCTGAGCTCCGAACCCGCCCTCCTGTGCTCTGGCGTGTGGTGCTGAACTGGGGCCAGCTGCTTTGCCACATGGTTCTTTGCCACCGTAGTAAGGCTTGCGGGGAGGCTGCATAGTGGGGTGACCAACATGTCCTGCTCTTCCAAGGCTCCCCTGTTTTAGCACCGGAAGCTCTGCTCCTGGGAGCCCTCCCACGAGGCAGCATGGCGCCATATGCAGAGGAAACTTGCCTGCAGATCTCTGGAGCGTTACCCCAGCAACATGTCTTCGCCCTGGGGGATACAGCCTGATACTGCCTTCCTGGAGCAAGACTGGATCCAGTTCTCTATGACTCAGCAAAACCAGTTTCACCAGAAGGCTAAGCTCCTTCGGCCTCTCTGTTCCCCACTCTGTTCCCCAGTGCTGGGAGTGGAGCTGCTTCCTGCAGCACTCCTTCTGTGATACTTAAAACTGTGCTCTTGGAGTGGGCCTGGGTGAGCAGCAGCAGTACCCACTGGGAACTTGTTAGAAATGCAACTTGTTGGGGCCCCCCTGATGGCACAAGGGGTTAAACACCACATTATGATGCTGTCCGCAGTCCGCAGCCACTGCAGCAAGAGTTCGATTCCCGGCCAGGGAGGAGACCCACATGGCACAGCAGACCTCTCCTGCCTCATCCGCTGCTCCCGCAGCAGTGTGTTTCAGTCAGTCTGCCTGTTCTTTTCTCCACTTTCTCTCTGGTGAATTCTCTCACCATCCCAGTTCTTGTATGCATAGTAAATAAATCTTTTAAAAAAATAAATTAATGGCTTCACAAGATAGTACCAGAGGGGCCTCCCTGGTGGTGCAAGGGTTTAAGCACCACACTGTGAAGCATCTGCAGCCGCTGCAGTGCAAGTTCGATCCCCGGCCAGGGAGGGGACCCATAGGGTGCAGCAGACCTCTCCTGCCTCGCCCGCTGCTCCCCTCAGCAGTGTATTTCAGTTGATCTGCCTGTTCTGCTCCCCACTCTGTCTCTGGTGGATCCTCCCACCCCCCCACACACCTCTGGCCTGTACCCCAGTGCTTGTATGCATAAATAAATAAATCTTAAAAAAAGAAAAGATGGCGTCGGGGCATCATGCTATTGCGCACGCTAAGGGTGTTTGTCGCAAAGCACCCATGCTCACATTAGATCGGCCGAACCCCACTAACATTAGTGGTCCTGGGGTTCATGCCAGAGCAGCACTGACCATCTGCTCTTCTGCACGGCTCGTGCCGAGAATTCCTCAACTGGTGACTCAGGAGATGAGCCGGAAAGGTGAGCCATCCGGAGGAGGAAACCTGGTGTCCCAAGAATTTAAGAGAGTGAAGCTTAGTGCGCTAAGCATTCAGCCGTCAGGGTTTAAAGGACACAAGCATTTTGGTGTGCTGGGTCCAGTTTTTGCAGTGGGGCTGCCGTGGTGAGTAAAACAGAGACAGTCTCCATCTTCTGTGGCTTGTGCCCTGGTGGGAGAGAGAGACACGAATTGAAACTGCCAACCTATAGTGAAACACGAGAGCTCTGAAGAAAAACAAGGCAGAAAAGGGAGTACAGTGGGATAGGGGGGTGTGATTCTGGTTAGGAGAGTCCTCTCTGAGGAACTGCCATTTGCACAGAGATCTGAATGAAGCTAGTGAAACCTGCAGAGATCTGGGGGAAGGTTGATCCAGGTGGAGGACAGGGCAGGTGCAAAGGCCCTGAGGCAGAACTAGGATTGAAGTCCTTGAGGGATGGCAAGGAGGAGCCTGGTGATTGAAAGGAAGGGTGGAGGTGGAATGGTCACCAGGGGCTGAGCTGACCACAGAGAAGTTAAGGTGTTTGGTCAAGGTCACCTAGCTAGGGACCTTGACGGAGCCAAGATTTTTTTTTTTTGTAAAGATTTATTTATCTATGCATATGAGATCTGGGTTACAGGCCAGAGGCATGGGTGTGTGTATGAGAGAGGATTCCCCAGAAACAGAGTGGTGAGCAAAACAGGCGGAAAAATACACTGCTGAGGGGAGCAGCGGGGAGGCAGGAGAGGTCTGCTGCGCCACATGGGTCAGCTCCCTGGCCGGGGATCAAACTTGCACTGCAATGGCTGCAGAAGCCCCACAGTGCGACACTCAACCACTTGCACAACCAAGGAGGCCCAAGGGAGCCAAGATTTGCACGTAAATCATCTTGACTTGTAATTTTTATCCTCCTCAGCACTCAAGTTTGCTGCCGTACGAACTAGGTTCTCTGCATTTGCCCTCCACACAGTCTTGTAAGCTGAGGGAGAATTTCACTCTTCACAGTACATTTAGATACAGAAGGATTTTCCTCTTGACATAAGCCTATTTCTTGACAAGTTACAAAGAAGCAGAGTTTCCTGCAGAGGAGTTATGTAATTTTCAGGAAATGCTCCTTGTGAAGGCTGAAAAACAAAAATATATTAAAAATTCTTCTCAGTTTCCAAAACTGTACTATTATTCCTTTGTTTTTTATTTTGTCATGGTGGCTATTTTTTTTTCCAGAAGAAATGCTGATCTCTTTATTTGTGGATTCCTTATCCTAAAGGAAAGTTTGCTTCTTATTGATTAGAAATTGAGGAATATCCTAGAAACCTTCCATTAAAAAAATAAGTGCTACTGTTTTTGTTTGTTTGTTTCAAAGCCAGGAAGTGCCTAAAATAGAAACTCTGAAGTTCAACAAAGACAGTAATTTAATGGCAAACCTCTTATAACCATATCCAAGTCAAGAAATAGAATTTTTCTACTCAAAAGTCCCTCCAGGGTCTCCCTGGTGGCCTGGGGGTTAAGTCTCGGTGCTATCACCATCACTCCTATGGCCTGAATTCGATCCCTGGCCAGGGAGGGGACCCACAAAACACAGCAGATCTCTCCTGTCTCCCTGCTGCTCCCCTCAGCAGTGTATTTCAGTGGATCTGCCTGTTCTGCTCCCCGCTCTGTCTCTGGTGAACCCTCTCACCCCCACATCTATGGCCTGCATCCCAGTTCTTTCTATACACACACAAAAGTCCCACCAGGTATCCCATCTCATCTCAGTTCCTTTCTGCATCTAGAGTTAACCACTAGCCTGGCCTGATAGTAAAATCTCCTTTATCTTTATAATTTCTCACCCACATGTATGTCTCTTGTTCACCTTGCCCTTTAAAACATTTGGAATGTTATTTCTGTGTTACCTTCCCCTTGTTCAGAAAGTGTCGATTACTAGGGCATTTAACATAATTATTATTTTTTTTGCTTTATCTAGACATCTACGCATGTATAGGTAACGTTTTAAAACATCAGCATTATTGCTAACAATATAATCACTGAATATAGTTTTAGATTTCCTCTGGTGCTTGCCTGCCATTAGGATGTGTCGCCAGAGGGAATCGTTAAATTACAGTCTCTGCAATTACTTTATAAATATTTCTTTCTGGGTGATTACATCCCAATCATTTTTTAAAAAAAAGATTCATTTTTATTTAGTTATGCATATAAAAACAGGGGGACAAGCCAGAGGTGTGGGGGATGAAGGATTTACCAGAGGCAGAACAGGGAGCAGAACAGGCAGATCGACTGAAATACACTGCTGAGGGGAGCAGCAGGCGAGGCAGGAGAGGCCTGCTGCACCATGTGGGTCCGCTCCCTGGCCGGGAATCAAAGTCAAGCCACAGAGGTGATAGCGCTGAGATTTTACCTCCAGGCCACTAGGGAGGTTTCCTAAATCCCAATGCCATTTACTTGAAATGCCATTTACTTGAATCATAGAAACAAATGGATGTGTATATCCATCCGTGTGCCCTCCTTTTTGCACAAAAGGCAGAATATTGGGCACCCCAATTTGCAGCTTGCTGTTTTCACTTTACTGGGAGGTCACTACACATGTATCACATATATCTACCTATCATCTATCTGTCTGTCTGTCTGTCCATCTGTCCATTTATCTATCTATGATCCTAATACAACTGTATGGAATTGCACCTGTATAGCTCAAATCAATAAACTCAGTGCGATAGTAGAGCTGATTTAACCATTACCCTATTCACGGTCATTTAAACAGCGCCCAGTTTCTTGCTATCACAAATAATGTTGGGGGTGGGGGTGGGAAGAACATTCACTTGCATTTCATTTCCTGTCTGCGTCTTGGTAATAGAACCTAGAGGTGGGCTTGCTGGGTTAAAGGGTAAGTTTGCTAGATATTGTCAAGCTCTTAGCCACAGAGTGCCAAAAATATCTTTTTGCATTTCACCAGCAAGGTGTGAGAATCCCTGTTTCACCACAGTGTTGCCAAAGGAGTGCTTCAGACATTTGCATTTTTGTTAATCTGATAGGTGAGAAGAAGGAGCTTGGTGTAATTTTAATTATAAGTGTTTTAATTATAAGTGAGATTGAACATAAGTTTGTCCATGTGGGAGTCATTTTCATGGGAACCTACACTTTTTTTTTTAAGATTTTATTTATGCATACAAGAGCTGAGGTACAGGCCAGAGGTGCCAGGGGCGGGGTGGTGGTGAGTGGATTCACCAGAGACAGAGTGGTGAGCAGAACAGGCAAATGGACTGAAACACACTGCTGAGGGGAGCAGCGGGTGAGGCAGGAGAGGTCTGCTGCGCCAGACCTCCTTGGCTGAGGATTGAACTTCCATTGCAGTGGCTGCGGAAGCCCCACAGTGCGGTGCTCAACCTCTTGCACCACCAGAGAGGGCCCCCAACCTTCACCTTTATCCCCACTTTCCATAGACCTTTGGATTTTAGCCTTTATATTTTAGAAATACCAATCTTTTGTCTGCAATATGAGTTGTATTTTTCTCCTTTTGTCATCTGTTATTTTTGGTGTCTGTGAACTTATTTTATTTAGAAACTGTGGAAGATTTTCATTTTTGTTTGACCATGTAATAAGCATCCTTTTCTTACTTCTGAGTTATTTTTTAAATTTCTTCATTTTTGATGAATAGTTGGGAGAATTTACCCAACTCCTTAATCTTCTGACTTGCTGTTTTATTATTCGTAAGCTTATATTTTTTCACTTCGCTCTTGACACACTTTGAATTTAAATATTTATTTTTTCATTTATGCATAGAAGAACTGGAGTGTAGGCCAGAGGTGGGGGGAGTGGTGAGACGATTCACCAGAGACAGAGGGGAGCAGAACAGGCAGACGGACTGAAACACACTGCTGAGGGCAGCAGCGGGTGAGGCAGGAGAGGTCTGCTGCGCCATGTGGGTCCCCTCCCTGGCCGGGGATCGAACTCAGGCCATAGCGGTGATGGTGACAGTGGTGAGACTTAACCCCTGGCCACCAGAGAGGTCCCAGATACACTTTGAATTTAATCTGGTGTCCAGTGTGAGCAATGGATTTCAGCTTTCCTTTTTGGTAACTCCAACACTACTAAGTAAAAAACAAAAAAACAGGGCCTCCCTGGTGGCGCAGTGGGTCAAGCAACGCACTATGAAGCAAACTGCAGCCACTGCAGCTCAAGTTCGATCCCTGCTGCCGGCCAGGGAGGGGACCCACATGGCACGGCAGACCTCTTTTGCTGTGCCCACTGCTCCCCTCAGCAGTGTACTTCTGTTGATCTGCCTGTTCTGCTCCCCGCTCTCTGTGGTGAATCCTCTCACCCCCCCCCACCTCTGGCCTGTACCCCAGCTCTTGTGTGCATAAATAAATCTTTAAAAAAAACCAAAAAAACCAAAACTTCCCTAAAAGCCCTTCTTAAATGAAAAACTATTGTATGGCTAGGTAATAAATTTCCACAAATGGTTGTTTCTATTTCTGAATTTTCTAGTCTTTTTCTTGATCTGTATGGTTCTTGATCCATCAAGAACACCCTTGTTTTTATATTATTTCTATAATCTGGCGGAGCTTGTGTGTTATTTTCTCCTTTTTCCACACTCCCCCTCTGCCCCATCTTTGCCTGATGTCCTTCCAAATGAATATTATAATCAAGTGATCTAGTTATAAAACACACACACAGAAACAAACACCCCCGCAGATGCTTTGATTAGAAGGTCGATATATTTATAAACTAACTCAGGGCAACTGACCTCTTTCTGTTGATGGCGTCAGTTTCCATCCTTGGACTCCAGGGGCCACCTGGTGGCCACTACACAAATGGCAGGTTTGTTCTTGGACAAGGCAGCCTGCGGCAATGGTCTCAAACACTTTCTGGGGTCAGGACTTGCAGGAGCGTGGAGGGGGTGGCTTATCTAGATGGTTCTGACTGGGTGCTTTTTTTATGCACACAAGAACTGGGGTACAGGCCAGAGGCAGGGGGTGAGAGGATTCACCAGAGACAGAGCGGGGAGCAGAACAGGTGGATCTACTGAAACACACTGCTGAGGGGAGCAGCGGGGAGGCAGGAGAGGTCTGCTGCGCCCTGTGGATCGGGGATGGAACTCGTGCTGCAGTGACTGCAGCCGCTCCACAGTGCGGCACTGAACCCCTTGCGCCGCCAAGGAGGCCCTGACTGGACGCTTTTGCTGTAAGGATATGGACTTCATCCCTGGGCTTGTAGGGGCTGAGGATCCTTTTCCAGGCGAGCTCACACACCTGAGACACTATGGTCGAGAGGTCAGTTTGTCACCACGCAGCCCTGGGCAGAGTATCCTCATGACATGAGTCTGGCTTCCTCCAGACCAAGTGAGCCCAGAGGGAGTGAGCTGGACTCTGGATAACTCCAGACTTCAGGTAAATTGGTAGACGAAACTGAGTTCCCAGGCAGCTCATCTCCTGCAGCCTCTGTGATTAAAATGCAGCTCAGGCTCCCAAGCAGGAAGTGAACGTCGGGACCAGATGAACTACACTGTCAACTTTTTTTGGATTTCTAACGATTTTTCTGCCGATGTCCTTTTTCCGTCCCAGGATCTAATTCTGGATCCCACACTGCATTTAATTGTCGAGTCTCGTTGGCCTCCAGCATCTGTGACAGTTCTGTTTCCTTGTCATTCCCGACCCCATTGCCTGTTTTAGACAGAATGTCCCTTGGTTTGGGTTTGAGTGAGTTGAAAACTTTGCACGAGAAAACCGTGAACAACCAACCTGGGTCTTGCCCTCTCGTCCAGAAAGCCAAATACATTTGCATGGGGGAGTTGATACAGGAGGTAATTTCCAAGGGAGCCGGCAGTCCGGGTGTCACCCTAATGAAGCCAGCTCCCCGAATGTTGGGGGTACAAGGATTATATAAGGGCGGAAGGAATGGGAGGAGGTGCAGGAAACAGAGGGAGGTACCAGGCATGCAGGCATCAGGAGTTACGGTGTCTTTCCCAGCTGGGCTGGACCTACTTCTTTCTTTATCTCTGAAGGGGCCGAGAGAAAGATTTCCACTGGAGAAGTAGCACAGTTCTCAAGATACCAGGAACCACAGGAATAAATCACAGGGGAGAGGGAAGTGAGGGAGAAGGAAAACAGTGTTGAGTACTTGATTCGGTTTACTTTAACCCTTTCTTTCTTTTTTTTAAAAAAGATTTATTTATTTGTGCATACAAGAGCTGGGGTACAGGCCAGAGGTGCGGGAGGTGAGAGGAGTCACCAGAGACAGAGTGAGTGGGGAGCAGAACAGGCAGATCGACTGAAATACACTGCTGAGGGGAGCAGCGGGGAGGCAGGAGAGGTCTGCTGTGTGCGCCATATGGGTCCCCTCCCTGGCCTGGGATTAAACTCCCGCTGCTGTGCCTTGGATGCTTCACAGTGCAGCACTCAACCCGCTTTGCCACCAGGGAGGCCCTCCTTTATTTAGCCCATTCTAAGCCTAAGAGATCCTAGGCTGCAGTTAGAAAGTGAATTGACCCAAGTTAGCCAAGAACACATGAGGCTGTGTCCTCAGTGCTTCATGGCCCAGAATTCGTGAGGTCAGTATGTCTCACTACTGGGGCTGTCGACCTTGATCGCTCGGTTAAGACACCATCTTGCTGGTTTCTCCACCTGGTGTTACTGTCTTTGCCTATGTCTTTTTAAAAAAGATTTATTTATTTATGCATACAAGAACTGGGGTACAGAGGTGTGGGGGGTGAGAGGAGAAAGAGACTCACCAGAGACAGAGTGGGGAGCAGAACAGGAAGACTGATTGAAACACACAGCTGAGAGAGCAGCGGATGAGGTAGGAGAGGTCTGCTCCGCTGTGTGGGTCACCTCCTTAGCGGGGGTTCGAACTCAGGCTATGGATTGCTGTTAGTGTTAGCACTGGGACTGCATGCCTAGGCCACCAGGGAGGCCCCTCCTTCTGCATTTATCAGTTTGGATTCTACTGAGAGCAAGAGCTGTCCCTTCTCCTCAATTTTTTATTTGCTTACTCTGGTTTATTTATCAATTCATGTGATTTATCTGATTCCCAATAAACTATTTATTTATTGTTATTTATTTAGATTGGCATGTCTTGTGGATATTTTGTTTTCTACAGTGAGTTAAAGCCTGATATTGAGAAACTTTGCATCCTGGACAACCAGCAGGATGTGAAACGGTATGCCACTGTGGTTTTAATTAGAATCTTTCTGAATCCTGAATACTGATGAGGCTGGCATCTTTGGCCTGTCCTGTTGTGGCCCTATGAGTTGCTTATAGCAGCTATTTTTAAGCATCCTCTTGTTTCTCTGAGTCAGAATGTCAGGCACAGGGCCTCCCTGGTGGCGCAGTGGGTTAAGCAACACACTATGAAGCAGACCTCAGCCACTACAGCACGAGTTCGATCCCTGCTGCCGGCCAGGGAGGGGACCCACATGGTACAGTAGACCTCTCCTGCTGTGCCCGCTGCTGCCCTCAGCAGTGTACTTCTGTTGATCTGCCTGTTCTGCTCCCTGCTCTTTCTATGGTGAATCCTCTCACCCCCCCCCACCTCTGGCCTGTACCCCAGTGCTTATATGCATAAATAAATATTTAAAAAAAATAATGTCAGGCACAGTTATGAGTCTGTTTCTTGGGAAATAGATCTGTGTGTACATTAAATGCAGCTTCTGGCCTTTCCATACCATCTATGTGCTGATGAACCCTGTTACAATTTGAGTTCTCTGGAAGCAGATGCTGAGATGCAAGATCTTTATTAGGGTTCAACGCCTGTGGAAGGAAGAGGGCAGAACCAGGGAGCTCCTTTCTTTTCCTTCTTTAATTTTAAAAAAATTATTTATTTATGCATACAAGAACTGGGGCACAGGCCAGAGTCACAGGAGGTGAGAGGATTCACCAGAGACAGAGTGAGGAGCAGAACAGGCAGATGGGCTGAAACACACTGCTGAGGGGAGCATGGGGGAGACAGGAGAGGTCTGCTGCGCCATGTGGGACCCTCCTTGGCCGGCAATCGAACTTGCGGTGCAGTGGCTGCGGTTAGCTTCATAGTGCTGCGACTTAACCCCTTGCACCACCAGGAAGGCCCAGGAAGAGAGGAGATATTTAAAGAGCAGGTCTAGGTGTGGAGAGTGGGGTAGCAGTCCAAGGCAGGGTCGGGGTTGGGCCTCTCCGGGCATGCGCAGATGGGTTACACGCTAACTGCGCATGCGGGCTCCTCACCCGCTCTTTCTAGGGAAGTGTGAGCGCCCGGCACCTCGTGATGGGTGTGGCGGCCACTTTATGGACAGGGCTGGACAGTCCATGATTTGGCCCACCTGTTGAAGCAGCACTTGGGGCAACACATCCCACAGGCGATGTCTTTCACCCTGGGCTGTCTCAGTGGCTGTGAGTACCGCTGTGTGCTGAGTCCTCCTAGTCAGTGGGCAGGCGGGGGCCATCTTGGGAACCCTCGGGGGTTGTTCCCAGATTTTGGCTGTTGTGGGGCGCGACTCTGAATGTTCTGTCCGGACGTTTGGCTGCACATGTATATGTATTTCTGTAGGACAGCCACCCAGGAGATCGGTACGTCGATTCCATAGGGGCGGCGTTGTCGGCGTAGGGCCCTGGGTGTCCGTGTGGGCATATTAATTGTCGGCTTTCATAGGCTGCAGATAGTTCTCCGAATTGCTAGAGCCGGTTTCGGCCCCACCGGCAGCGCAGGCACCGTGTCAACGTGGCCAAGGTGTCAACACTTCTAAGAGGTGGTCATTTGTCATAGGGTATTCCTTTACACTCACAGAGATGGTGCTCCCCAAACCTAATCTAGCCCCCACAGGTTAAGTCTAAGCAGAAATCTGCTTCTCAAAAGCCGTGAATGTGAACTTTTTAAAAAAAGATTTATTTATGCACACAAGAGCTGGGGTACAGGTCAGAGTTGGGAGAGGTGAGAGGATTCACCAGAGACAGAGTGGGGAGCAGAACAGGCAGACTGAAACATACTTCTGAAGGGAGCAGCACGTGAGGCAGGAGAGGTCTGCTGCGGCCATGTGGGTCAGCTGCGCCACCAGGGAGGCCCTGGAATGTGAGCTTAAGGTAAAAGTTACATCAGTGGCGATATTTTCTGTTTCAGATCATGGATATACACACTAGAGTGTCATGATACCTGGTAGTCATATTCTGCTCTTCATTAGCAAATACTAAACCACTACTCCTTGTGTTGCGGATTGGCTGGGTTCTTGTGATGGGCCGTTGAATAATCACTGGCACACCGCACTGAAGATTAGCAAGCTCAGGTTTACTGCAAGAGAGACTCCTGACAGCAGGAGGGCATCCAAGGGAGGAGTCCATTACTGGGCCTCCCTGGCAGCAGCAGGGGTTAAGTCACAACACTATGAAGCTATCGGCAGCCACTGCAGCATGAGTTCGAGCCCCAGCCAAGGAGCTGACGCACATGGCGTAGCATTTCTCTCCTGTCTCCCCAATGCTCCCCTCAGCAATGTGTTTCAGTTGGTCCGCCTATTCTGTTCCCCACACTGTCTCTGGTGAATCCTCTCACCACCCCCACACCTCTGGCCTGTGCCCCAGTTCTTGTATGCATAAATAAATAAATCTTAAAAAAAGAAAAGCTCTCATGGGGACTTCCCCTGTTCTGGTGCTTTTCCACTGTCCCCCTTTGCCTCGTTGCCCCACTTTGCCACCCAGAGGTGTGAAGCCACCACAAGCTACTTTGTGCTTTTATATGCCTCTTGTGGTTACCAGCCTCTGCCTGCTAGCTCAGTGGCTAACAGCCTTTGCCTGTCAGCTTTCTGCTCCCTCAGGCACCCAGCCTTAGTCTGCTGTCTTACAACCAGCCCTTGCCAGCCAGCTTGAAGCCAGCTCTTGCAGGCCAGCTCCCTAGCCAGCGAGTTCTCTACTCCCTCACTAGGAGAAATACATTGGTTAACATGGCCCTCACGGACCACGGCACCAACTGATGGCTGTGTGAAACTGATCTAACATGTATTTTCTCCATCTGTTGATGTTTTTTCATGTAACTGCCATACCATTCTTTTCTTGCTCACTAAAAATTGGGAGTTTCCATTCTGTTTTCCAGAGCCTTTCAACATAATTCCTTAGCCCATAATTCCAGGCAGCATGGGAATTTGGCATACTCTCAAGGCGGAATCCAGCATTTGGGGGCCTCTCAAGTCCCCAGTTTTGTCACCCCATCCTGTTGTCATTACACCACAGATCCTTCATGGCCAGAACTCTGGCTAGAGTCATCCTTTCTCTAGTTCCCGAGTTCACAGCTTGTTTTTGAGTAAAGAGTCACAAATACCTGAAGGGAGAAAGTCACTGGAGATTGCCAGAGGTGTTGAATTGTTGTTTTATATAATTTTTAAGTTAGTTTCTTACATACGTACATCATACTTGTATTTGCAAGAACTTTTGCAAACCTATAATAAGACTATAAACAACTCAGTGGTTGTGTCTTACCTTTTTTTTTTTTTTAAAGATTTATTTATTTATGCATACAAGCACTGGGGTACCGACCAGAGGTGTGGGAGGTGAGAGGAGGTGAGACCAGAGACAGTGGGGAGCAGAACAGGCAGACTGACTGAAACACACTGCTGAAGGGAGCAGCGGGCAAGGCAGGAGAGGTCTGTTATGCCATGTGGGATCCCCTCCCTGGCTGGCCCCAGGGATCGAACTCGTGCTGCAGTGGCTGCAGATTGCTTCATAGTGCGTTGCTTAACCTACTGCACCACCAGGGAGGCCCTGTGTCTTACCTTTTGATCGAGCCTAGTAATCTCTCAGTGGAGTATTCAGACCATTAATAGTCATTGTGGTTGTTCATGTTGATTTTAAATCCAACTTTCATGATATTTTCTCTATTATTTCTTGCTCTGTTGTTCATTTTTCCTCATGTTTTGCACTTTGAGCTAATTCTTTTTGTGATTTTTATGGTGTCTCCACTCTTGATTTATTAGCTGTGTCTTTTGTCTTTGCTCTGGGGTTTTCAATAGACAACGTTTCAATTTACCCTCAAATATTGGGTTGTCAGAAAAGTCATGACGTATTTTTTGTTTTTCAATCAAAAATGCATCATGACTTTTCCGACAACCCAAGAGCAATATATGATGTAATAACGCTACAGCAACTATTTCCCATCCCTCAACTCAGTCTTCATGCCTTTGTCAGTTCTACCTGTGTTATAAATCTCAACATGTATTATTATAATTTTTTAAAAAAGATTTACTTATTTTTATAGAACTGGCAGATAGGCCAAAGGTGTGTGGGGTGAGAGGATTCACCAGAGACAGAGTGGGGAGTAGAACAGGCAGATGGACTGAAACACACTGCTGAGGGGAGCAGTGGGCGAGGCAGGAGAGGCCTGCTGCACCATGTGGGTCCGCTCCCTGGCTGGGGATTGAACTCAAACCACAGGGGTAATGACGTTAGTGCTGAGACTTCACCCCCTAGACCACCTGGGAATCCGCCATATTGCTGTAATTTTTATTTAAAAATAATCTTTTAAAGAAGTCTTATGTTTGCCTATATATTCCCTATTGATGATGTTCATTATTTATTTATGTAAACCTAGATTGCCATCTGATGCCATTTTTCTTCCATCTGAAGAACTTCTTTATCTTTTCTTCTAGTAAGTATCTGTTGGTGATAAATTCTGTTGCCGTTCATTAGAGAAAGTCCTTATTTTGAACGCACCTGAGAAAGATATTTTATTCATAGAATTCTAGGTTGGTAGGTTTTACTCTTAAAAGGTCTGCAAGATATAATTTCATTGTTTTATGGTCAACATAGTTTACTTTGTTGAGTGCCTGAATTTTATTTTTTAAAAAGAATTATTAGGGGGCCTCCTTGGTGGCACAAGGGGTTAAGTTGCAGCACTATGAAGCTGTCCACAGCCACTGCAGTGTGAGTTCAATCCCCGGCCAGGGAGGGGGCCCACATGGCGCAGCAGACCTCTCCTCCTCGCCCGCTGCTGCCTTCGGCAGTGTGTTTCTGTCAATCTGCCTGTTCTGCTCCCCACTCCGTCTCTGGTGACTCCTCTCACCCCCTCACCTCTGGCCTGTATCCCAGTTCTTGTATGCATAAATAGATAAATCTTTTAAAAAAAGAAGTATTAGGCTTTCATTTTAATTTTGCTTCTCAGAATACAGTTGATTACTTGTGGTTCAGTTTGAGTCTTTCAAAGCTACCATGTACATTTTGCCAGGGTGAGATTAGAATGACTCTTTTTTTTTTTTTTTTTTGTGAAGCTATTTGGTCCAATTAGTAAGACCTGATCTCTCTGATGCTTATGCTCAGCGCCCCAGATGAGCAGCGAGGAGTCTTTATTTCTGGCCATCTTGAACACCCTCTGTCTTTGGATGAGCCCTGGGAGCAGTGTAGTTCAGTTACCTGGTTTCTGGATGCCTGAGCTCTTGGAACTCCCCCCTCGTGCACAGCTTCGTGTGCAAAGGGTCCCCCATGCAGATTTCTTGAGTTCTTCTTATGCCCCGCTCCTTACTCTTTCATTGCCTTTGACCCCAGAGTTCTAGTCTTGGTTTTCTGTTAATGTCAGTTCATTGCAATACTGCTTGCTTTCTCTCTTTAATGTGGTTTTTGGGGACCAGTCTTTTTCCAGGCTCTTCTAGTATCCGTAATTCTTGTTACATCCCATCACCCTGACCTGGAACACCCTCAGCATTAATTGAATCTAGCGTCTGTTTTTTCCCCCTGTGGCGCCCATGACTCTTGTGTAGTTGAACACACGAGGGGGTGAGTACCCGAGTTTGCATTCCCCTTCGTGATGGTGAAGTGCGCCTTTTCATGCACTCGGTGGCCGTTCACATGTCTTCTTTGGAGAGACGTTCAAGTCCTTGCCCACTTTTGAATTGGGTTCTTTGTGTTTTGTAAAATGTTAGGCATTCTCTACATATTCTGGATACCAGTTCCTTGACAGACATGATTTACAAATATTTTATCCCATTCTGGAGGGGCCCTTTTTACTCTTGTTATTGTTTCAATGTATAAAAATCTTAAAATGTCCATGAAGTATAATTTGTCTTTTTTTTTTCTTTTGTGGCCTGTGTATCTGGTGTCAGAGCCAAGAGGTCATTGCCAATTCCAAATGTTCTGAAGCTCTGTCCTGTATTTTCTGCTAAGAATATTATGGTTTAGGTCTTATGGTAGATCCTTGACCTATTTTCAGTTGTTTTTATATGTGGTGTTAAGTAAGGGTCCAGCTTCATACTTCTGCACACAGGTATGTGGTTTCCCAGCATTTCTGTTGAAAGACAATCCTTTCCCCATTCAGTGGTCTTGGCACCTTTGTCAGAGTCATGTGACCTCATGCCGGTATTTATCTCTAGGGTCTTTGTCCTGTCCCATTTGTCCATCAGTATATAAACTCTCCCTTTATCCCTAGCAAAGTTCTGGTCACCCCTCTGCAGTTGCATTTATTGCAAGTGTGGTCTGTCCCCCCATTTCCTCACTCTCATCCACTCTCAGGCCATGCTCAGATGGCCCTCAACTCCACAGTCCTGTCTGATTTATTTTACCTCTAATAACAGGGTCTCTGTAAGTACTTGCTCTCTTATTTAGATGTTCCCGCCACTCTCTCCCTGGAAGGAGTCTCTCAAAAGGGCTCTGCTTCCCAATCAGTTCTTTACTAGGTGCAGTTCATCAGGGTGTAAGGTCAAGAATTTGAGGAATCTCTTCTAGAAGTTACACTCATCAGGGCATGCTTTTCAGGGTCATATGTCTATTTTCTAGGCCCTTAGCTTTTAGGCATGACAGTTATTTCGCTTCATCCCTGAGGGGATACGGAAAAACAGTTTCTCCACCTACGTCTGGTAGCCTTTTGGGATATCGTTCTCTTTAAACACTCACAATTAATTTGGATAATTAGCATGCTGAGAAAAAGATGTATAGGGACTTTCCTTGTCATTGATGTTAGAAATAACACAATTATCACAGCTCTAGAGAGATGAGGTCAGAGAAACAGACCTATAACTAGAGATTCAGTTTTTCCCTCCCACTGGTAAACACTGGACCCAGCGTTCTGGATCGGAGGTTACTCAGGTGAGTGGAGTCTTGCTTCAGACTTAGGAATAGTCTGGGAAAGAAAAGGGGTGACTGTTGAATGATGGGAACCTGCATGATCTTGGGACAACCATGCCTTTCAGGAGCGTGCCCAGGAGTCCCTGGTGGGCTGCCTTCTTTGGGAAGGGGTTGCTTGACGGCTGCAGAGATTCTCTGCCTCTCCCCCTTGCTTCGTGTCTCCTCAGTTCTTTTCCCATATTCGGTCTGTCCAAATTTTCATCTCATTTCTATGGTTAAACCTTTTTAGTTTGACATTTTCCAGCATGGGGTCAAGATGAATTAAATGTGTCCTAGAGAAAAGTAGAGGTCTGGGGCCCAGAACATCTTCCGTGTTAATGTCGTGATTCCACCGGACCTCAGCCCAAAGACTAACTCCGGGGTGGTCATTGACACTGAAGGGCTCTTCAGCATGCGCAGTGCGGAAACTTGAGCCATCCTCTGACGCTGCTGAGAGCTCGTCTATCAGGAAGTGACACGTCAGCGCAGCTGCTGATCGTCAAGTCAGCATCACCCTCCTTGGAATAACTGCCAGACCTGGTTATAGAGGAAGACTGTTTCCCAGTGAATGTCCTCACAGCGGGGTCCCCAGTTCCATAGCATAGGGGGGTCCGAACCTTGGAACTGAAAGGGGATCTGGGCCCTGCCACCGACGTCTGATGTGGACCTTGACTTCTGTTCCATGTTTCAGGGGAACAAAAAACGCTCAGTCACTGTGCTAGGTCAGGACAGAGGCTAGCGTGGGCTCGGCGCTCGCGAGATGTCACGATGTCGTGAAGTCTCACCGAACCCCGAGGCCACGGACTTTAGGGAGGCCTCGCCACACTTTTGGCTCACACGCCGGCCTCATCCCCAGCCACATCATTCTCTGGGCCGGTCACATCTGTCCTGCTATTTCTTTCTGCCTGTGGGGGACCGACTCATGCTCTTGTTCTTAGGTGTTTTTTATACCGTTCTTCATTTTTGTGCAGTCCCCGTGAAATTCCTACCACCAGTTGACCTGTCGCCTTAGACCCCTGTGCTCTCCCCGCCCCTCTTTGATCCTGCTCCCTCCTCTGCCACCACAGGTTGTCTCTGGTTTAGAGCTGCCTGCTGATTTTCATCATGCCCTCTCTGATTATTATAAAGTGAATTTTTCTGTAAGATCTGACCTGATACTCCAATTCTATACTCTCTAAACCGTTCACTAGTTTTTCTTGTCCTCATACTGACCAGTCATTTTCTTTTACATTGAGCTTCTTGTTCAATGTAAATTCATATTTACATCTTACTCATAATTTTACTGGACACTTTATTCTGAACCTCTATATATTTGAGTTTTCTTCACTTGCCAACCACAGTTTAATTACTGTATTAAGTTTTAGAAAATCATGTAAGTCAATCTGCTTCATTAATATTTTTTTTTAAATGACTTGGTTTCTTTGCTTAAAAATCTGGAGGGAAATAACTTGAATTTTCTTGTACAATTATAGTTCACAGTTGAGGAAAATTGCCTCAAAAGCTACTCCCAAATTCTCATGTGATTTTGATACTGAATCGGTGCTCATGTGATTTGATACTGAATCTACAGATTAATTTGAATAAGTTTCTACTCTTCACTGCCTATTATATCGTCCACCCAGGTACATGGAATTACTTACAGCCATCAAGACTTCTTTTATGCTATTTTTTTTCTTTTATATTTCAGGTACATTACTGGTCTAGTTTACTTCTAAGATTTTAAAGTGTTTATACACCATGTATTAAAAATATTTGCATCATTACTAACTGCTTCTTATTGAAGATGCTATCTTATTGCTTCTAAGATATTCCAGTTGGTTGTTTGTAGCACAAGAAATAATTTCCAGCTTGCCATTTTGTTGACCAAGTTAGAAAAATCTTGACTAATTGTGACTCTGGTGACGTGTCTCTTTTTTCCTCCAGTGAGACAAGCTCCCTTCTGATGATCACACTCATGTTAATTGTGTGTACTCTGAGGATACATCTTCATTAGTGTCATGCTACTATTAAATGTGTTGCTCAACAAAACTTTTAAGCCCTTGATTCAAAATTTATTCATGTAAATGACATAGTGAAAGAACTTTTGACATGAAAACAGTGATTCCAGTCACTTGTTTATTCTCGTAACAGGTATTTACTGAGTGCCTACGAGTAACTGTTCCTGGATCGGAACGGAAAACAAGGTAGATGCTTTCATGGCCTGTAGATTTCTTTTTTTTTTTTTTAAAGATTTATTTATTTATGCATACAAGAGTTGGGGTACAGGCCAGAGTCCAGGTGAGAGGATTCACCAGAGACAGAGTGGGGAGCAGAACAGGCAGACTGACTGAAACACACTGCTGAGGGGAGCAGCGGGCGAGGCAGGCGAGGTCTGCTGTGCCACGTGGGTCTCCTCCCTAGCGGGCGGCAGGGATCGAACTCGTGCTGCAGTGGATGCGTTTGCTTCCCAGTGCGTTGCTTAACCCACTGCGCCACCAGGGAGGCCCGGCCTGTAGATTTCTTAATGTGCAATGCAGATTCTCTATTTCATTGTGTGTGGCCCTTTTCACTTCTTTGAATTGAAGGAAGTTATCTTCCTTCGGTAGAAATAAGAAAATCCAATAAGACGATTTTAAGTATCATAATTACCACAAGAGATATATTAGGTGATGAGGAGAAACAAACCTTAGGAGTCGAAATTTTATGCCCAGCAATAGAATGGGGTTTCCAGAAAGAAGATTAAAAAATTTTTTGGTGAGAATTGTTTTTCATCTGGCTGGAAGAGACTTACATGTTCCTTTTGTTTCTCCACAGGTTCTGTGGCCCTAAGCAAAATCATTATTCTCAGCCACTGAGGGAATGTTCTCTGTTGACTTGGCTGTAGGTGTGGTCATTCTTGCTCAGACTGGAATAGGGACTTTGGGGAATGTGTCACTTCTCTGTCACTATGTCTGTTCTGTTTTCAGGAGACATGGATTGAGACCATCCAAGCAAATTATTAACCACCTGGCCTTAGCCAATACCTTGGTCCTTCTCTGTGGAGGAATCCCTCAGACAATGGTAGCCTTCGGGTGGAAATCTTACCTAGACGACGTTGTGTGTAAACTTGTCTTTTATTTTCACAGAGTGGCCTGGGGAAGTTGCCTCAGCATCACCTGTCTTTTGGGTGGCTTTCAGGCCTTAAGTATTAACCCCACAAATTTTAGATGGGCAAAATTCAAATTTAAATCCCCAGAGCATATTAATTCTCCCTGTATCTTGAGCTGGGTGTTTCATTTGATGGTAAATATCATTGTTCCTATGAGGATAACTGGACAAAGTAATAGCAGAAATGTTAGCGTGAAATCAAATCTTGGATATTGCTCTCGTGTGTCTATCGGTGTAATGACAGAATCGATATTTTCAGTTATTTTTGTCTTCATTGACATTATTTGTTTGGGACTGATGATTTGGGTCAGCGGCTTCATGATCTATTTCCTTCATAGGCATAAACAGCAAGTCCAGTACCTTCATAGCACCAGTCAGTACCCTCCAACATCCCCAGAAGCCAAAGCCACAAAGTCTATCCTGACACTCGTTAGCACATTCGTCATCTTTTTTTCTCTCTCTTATGCTTTTGAAATGCAGGTTTATCTTACCGACAATCCACAGTTGTGGCTTACAAGCACCAGCGTGCTACTATCAGCTTGTTTCCCAGCCCTCAGTCCTTTTTTACTCTTCAAAAGTAACTCCCATGTCTTCAGCTTCTGCTGTTTCTGATAAGGAAGTAGGACTTAACCAATGACTGACAGCATTGTCCAATATTCATGTGAAATAGCTACTCTGTGCCATTCATATTTTAGACAGCGGGGACACAACAAGGGTATTTACTTCAGTAAGGTCTGTCTGTGGGGAATCCAGAAATCAAATAAACAATGTCACATAATTATATAAATGCTGTTGTGTCAGTTGCTGCAACGAGGGGTACAGGATAATGTTTCAGGGTCATAGAAAGCTCTTAGTATCTGCAGTCTAGCTTACTCCTCAGATATTTTGGAGGAATTCAGCCATAGTGGGTATGTCAGGAAATTGGTAAATGTAGAAATGAGATTTGAACCCTGGCTGTCACATTGCAGAGTCTGTTTGCTTAACTGATTCATCACTGAAGATTCCCTATTTCAGGCAAAGCATGTTCCATTTGCAGAAAGGAACATAGAAGATACAACAATGGAAAGAAACTCACATGGATCACATGCCAAGGCTCCTGAGTTAGGGTGGGATGACAGGTGAGGTTAGGGACTTGTACCATGAGTCCGACAATAATTTCAGGTAGGTTAAGGTTTTATAAGAGAAAGGAGTTTCTTAAAAAAGTGTTCAAGCTGCCTAACAATTACGAGCATAGTTTATTGAATTGCACAAGAGTAAACTTGGGGAAAAGGAGACTTACCAAGTAAACCAGGTGAGAGGGGATGATGGCTCTGATAAAGAGATAACCAGCATGAAGAGGAGCATGTGCACTTGAAATACTTCCTTAGAAATATGCGCTGAGCTTAGTGGTTGTTTCCTAAGGGGCTGGTTGAGAAAGGCCTGTGCGTACAGTGACTCACGTAAGACTTGACTATCTGGATTGATGTGGTAGTGATCCTTCATGTCAAGAAACCAGAGAACCTATACTTTGGATGTTAAAATCCTGCATGTTATTTTTAGCATGTGGAGTATATTGCGTCTCTGTAACGTCCACATCATACATGTGACTAGTTATATATCACACGTGCACATACAGATGAATGGAGTGAATGTGGAAGGTTTGATTTGGAAATACACCATTGGACTGCCAACCTCACGTCCTGGTAATCAGAGCTTAGGCAGCACTGAGGTAAGAGGCAGGGAAATCTGAGAGTTAGGAGAGTAGGCCTGAGATCTAGTACGAGGTAGCTGCATTAAGAAGCATCAGAGAGAGGAGGCGAATCTACAGTTTTAGTGTAGATTTTTATTAAGAATATTTAGGGATCTTCACTATACACTGTTCACTGTTATAAGCGATACTGGAACTATGATAGGAAAAATAATGTTTTTTTTAAAGATTTATTTATGCATGCAAGAGCTGGGGTACAGGCCAGAGTCACAGGAGGTGAGAGGATTCACCAGACAGAGTAGGGAGCAGAACAGG
>JAGFMF010011834.1:49630-61267 GCA_019455555.1 Galemys pyrenaicus | reverse complement strand
CCTGAAATTATTGTCGGACTCATGGTACAAGTCCCTAACCTCACCTGTCATCCCACCCTAACTCAGGAGCCTTGGCATGTGATCCATGTGAGTTTCTTTAAAAAAAATTGGAAAAAAAAGATTTATTTATGCATACAAGAGCTGGGGTACAGGCCAGAGGTGCGGGAGGTGAGAGGAGTCACCAGAGACTGAATGGGGAGCAGAACAGGCAGATCGACTGAAACACACTGCTGAGGGAAGCAGCGGGCGAGGCAGGAGAGGTCTGCTGTGCCATGTGGGTCCCCTCCCCTGGCTGGGGATCGAACTTGCACTCCTGTGTGGCAAATGCTTCACAGGGCTGCGCACAACCCGCTGCACTACCAGGGAGGCCCATGAGGCATTATAAATTCATCTGTTGTTACACCTTCTGTCTCTAACTTCAGTCTTACATATATTTCATTTTCTATATCTTTTACCTTTTTTTCTATATTTTTAACTTTCTTTTCTCTATGTATCTGGGTATTTCCTTCTCACTCACTACTAAGATTCTAATTTTGCTCTCAACTGTGTTTAAACATCTCATTCTAGTGTTACAGGGCAACCCTAATATAAAATGGGTTTGCCTGACTGGGTCCTCACCCACGCGCTCGAACAGCACTTATAATGCCCCGACTGCAGGCACACACAACAAAGGTTAATAAAGGGTTTTATTTACAAGAGAAGGAGAAATAGCGTAGTGAATAACACAAGGGGAAGAGAGGGATACAGATCTGTAAATATCCTACCAGTTCCTTGGAGCTGGAACCCAACGGTGCGCTGAGAGCTGGCTCCCCAGAGAACCCCCCAAGGCCCATGTGTCTGCTTTTATATTCAGCCTGGCTGCTCAACTCCACCCTCAGGTCCCAGTGATCCGCTCTTCGATAATGACCTTATGGGATTTGTAGTCCTTGTAGGTCTGGAATGGGGGTTGAAGTCCATAACCTATTTGTATAATCCATTCAGGAGGGTCTTTCCCCCTAACACTAGGAGGAGTGTTCAAATAGAGTTAACTTGTGCTCATTTAATCTAGGAGAAAATAATTTCATCAACATAGAAAATGTAATAACCAGAGTAACTTTCAAGTTAACTGGGGAAAAAAAGAGAACAGAAATAATGGAGAAAATCAAGAACATGAAAGTCAAAGAATGATGATTATGGGAGAAATATTTCTGAAAAGAATCTCAACTGAAATTGAAATGCCTGAAAATGATTAGTAATGCAAGTATCGAAAGTGAGGCTTTAGGGGCCTCCCTGGTGGCTCAGTGGGTTAAGCAACACACTATGAAGCAGACCGCAGCCACAACAGCCTGAGTTCGATCCCTGCCACTGGCCAGGGGGGTGACCCACATGGCACAACAAACCTCTCCTGCCTGGCTTGCTGCCCCCTCAGCAGTGTATTTTAGTCCATCTGACCCCAGCTCTTGTATGCATAAATAAATAAATCTTAAAAAAAAAAGAAAGTGAGGCTTTAGAAATAATCAATTTGGTAGGCATGTTCCTGTCAAATTGAGTATTAACAGCAGTCTAGGAAAACAATTTGTCATATCTAGTAGAATTAGATATGTGTCTAAACTGTGAGCAGTTTAGTAATACCTAAAGTACCTGAAAGGATTTGAAATGTAAGAGCAGTTGTACCACATGTACACAGTGTAAGAAATTGTATACATTTGTATATAATGCTTGCAGATAAGGAGGTTCACTGAGATGTAGCTGAAATAAAGAAAAGTTGTTGAAACCTAAATACTAAACAAGAAGGGCTTAAATGCATTATGGTATGTTCATCTCAAAAACTGGACCAAGTAGATTTTTAATTGTGGAAAAGTACCAGTCCTACCTGGAGGCCAAGACGTTGACCCAGAAGATGTAAGCCACAGAAAAACGCACCTTACACCCCCTCCTAGCACAGCTTAGCATCTGCCCCCTCTACCTGAGTAGTCCCATCTTCAGGGCCCCTCCTTTTTGGTGATGGCAGCCTTCCCAGTGTGGGTTCACATTCCACAGATACCAGGTGTTGTGAATGGAACTGCCTTAGCAGTTAAGAGACACTGGGGTAAACAAGGTTAGGCAAGTTTTCTTTGGTTTCAGACTCCTGCATCTCCCGATGACCTGAACAAGCATCTGTTTCTTGAAGGGATTTACTATTCAAATTTTCATAAGGCTCTGTGGTCACAGACCATTTTTAAATACCATGAAATACTTTGCTCAGAACATTCTTTCAGGTGTGTTGGGCCAGGATCTGGTGTCTGTCTGTCTTGTTACAGATTACGTAATGACGGTTCATCTCCTTAGGGCAAGTCACAGAGTAATGACGTAGGAGACCGCCTCTACCCGTAGGCTCCCTGCAGAGAGGGCACACGTCAGGTCTACAGGACAGACGCAAATGCCAGCAGAAGCTATGCGAAAAATGAGGTAGAAGCAAACCCAAAACTCCTATCAACAATCACTGAATATAAGAAGCCTATTGTTCTCTTCTTTTTTCCCCTAAATGGGCAGCTTCTAATTTATTGTGAATTTTGTGCAGGAAAAAGGCAGACTGTTCCATGTCTGTTTGGGTTATGAGAAGCATTACAAGTCTCTGATTCCTCAGAGGCTTTCCTCACGCCCTCTTCACAGTTAGTGATTTCTCGCTCACAGAACTCATGAGAGCTGAGTTCTGATTTTACTTGATTCTGGTGGGTTCTGTCCACAGTGACCTGTTTGTGCAAGGAGGAGAGGGCGGGAGGTGCTCACCGTTTCGCCAAGGGCCTTCCTCGTGCACGAGCTTGCTGTTGCCATGGCCAGTGAGAAAAACAGTACCGAGCACATACACTTCACAAGGTGGTTTTTATTACTTCATTCTCACGAAAATACTATTAAATAGGCACTACTACCACCATTTAAAAACTAAGGCACAAAGGGGAAGAGGGCTTTGCGAAATAACACACAGGCCTCCGTGGGCTCACAAACACGGCAGCAGAGGCCTCCCAGGCTGAAGTCTCCCCCGTCACCGTGTGAGCAGTTTCATTGCGACACTTGGTGCGGCGCTGCAAGTCCCAGACCGCCTGAGCCAGCGCCAGCCCGGGAGCTGGAGCTCAGAGACGGACCGCAGCCTGGCGGGGCTTTTTATGTCTGAGATTCAGTAATGAAAAAAAGGGACCTTGACTTTGTGTTTCCTTTCCCTTTCATATTCAGGCAACCCAGCTGAATTTCACTTTATGAAAATACTGGACAATAGCAGTTTGGTGGGGGGCAGGCCCTCCTCTCGGTTGAGGTGCACGGCGGCCCTGTCAGTCTGCTAGAGTGCAGCCAGCGCCGGAGAGGCTGTAGTCGTGCGACTCCATGTGGAGAGAGAAACTACTTCTGTTAGCTTCTGAGCAGAGAGAGTAAAGCAGAGCAGATTCCCACCTGTTCTGTCACAAGTGGAAATGTCTTACGAGTTCTCTGCCGTTATAAAAGGCCTTTACTGTGAGGCCTCTTTACATGCGTAGGGTTCCTCACTAAGGTGACTTTTCTGATGTAAAGTTAGCTGATCCCTACGGTTAAAGGTTTTCCCACATTCTTGGCACTTATGGGGCTTTTCACCAGTGTGAATTCTGTGATGGCGGGTGAGCTCTGCGTTAACGCTGAAAGCTTTCCCGCATTCTTTACATTTGTAGGGCTTCTCACCCGTGTGTACTGTGTGATGGCGAGAAAGCTCTGCTTGAAGACGGAAGGCCTTCCCGCACTCTTTACATCCATAAGGTTTCTCACCCGTGTGAAGTCTAAAATGCTGAGTGAGATGGTACCGACGGCTGAAGGCCTTCCCACACTCCTTACACTCATACGGGATCTCACCGGTGTGAGTTCTCTGATGTAAGGTAAGTTGGTAGCTGCAAATGAAAGCATTCCCACACTGACTACATGTGTAGGGCTTCTCCCCAGTGTGGATTCTGAGATGTTGAGTGAGATGATAGTGACGGCTGAAGGCCTTCCCGCACTCCTGACACTCAAAGGGTCTCTCGCCTGTGTGGATCCTCTGATGCTGAGTAAGGTGATTGCTACGAATAAAGGCCTTCCCACATTCCTGACATTTATAGGGCTTTTCACCAGTGTGAAATCTGTGATGCTGAGTAAGTTCTGTTTGAAAGCGAAAGGCCTTCCCACACTCTTTACATTCATAGGGCTTCTCACCAGTATGGATTTTCTTATGCTGAACAAGGTACGAGCCGTGACTGAAGGCCTTTCCACATTCACTACATTTATAGGGTTTTACACCTGTGTGGATTTTCTGGTGTTGACTAATATGTCGCTGCACCCGAAAGGTCTTTCCACAAATCTTACATTCATAAGGCCTTTCGCCAGTGTGAATTCTCTGGTGCTCAGTGAGGTGGTAATGGAGCCTAAAGGTCTTCCCACAGTCACCACATTCATAGGGTCTCGCCCCGGCATGAATCGTCCGGTGTACTCTAAGGTCCCCCACACGGCAGAAGGCCTTCCCACACTCCTTACACAGATAGGGTCTCTCGCCAGTGTGGATTCTCATGTGTTGCATAAGGTATGACTGCTGTCTAAAGGCCTTCCCACATTCCTTACATTCATACGACTTCTCTGTAGTGGGGGCTTCCCGATGCAGAGGAACAGACAGGTTTTTTTGGATTTTGGTTGGGCTAACGCCTCCCATCCGATGTTCTCCTTGTTTCTCAAGTTCATGTTTGCACCGTGCATCATTTCTGAAAGTAGTGTCCTCTTGCGTGTCAGTTTTACTTTTTTTCGCAGTCTGCAACTGAGACAGATAGGTTTCACAAATATCTTTTTCTGGAAATAACTTCTTGGGGGCAGATTTAGATTCCAAACCTGAAAAAAAAAAAAAAAGGAAACAAACGCTATGATTTTTTTGTTGGGGGGAGGCCAGCAGACAGAAAAGAGAAACAAAGAGTATGGTGTACTCTAAGACTTTAGAAGTAAAGGCTTAGAGCGCAGCCCAGCCATGTTTTCAGCCCAAGGCCAGGCAGAGTGGCCGTCTCCGTGACAGCTGCTCAGCCCTGCTGAGATAACACAGTCACAGGCAATCCGTGACTGGATGAGGGTGACTGAGTTATACTAATACTTGATATATGGACCCTGAAATTGGAATTTCATACAATTTTTATGTGTAACAAGATATTCTTCGGATTTTTTCCAACTATTTAAAAATGTAAAAATGAGTCTTAGCCTATGAGAGATATAAAAAGCAGGTGGGGAGTTAGTTACGCACGGGCTGTAGTTTGCTGGATCTTGGCTTAGAGAGCTCAGATTATTGCAAGGCAATTTGGAAGGCAGCAGAATGATCTCAGAAAGTGATGGCTTTAAAAATAGGTGACCTGAGGGACAGGTAAGCCAGTGATCCTCCTACTTAAAATTGTTGAGGGGGATTCCTTACAAACACTGTTCTTTAGGCACCAATGTAGACAAAATCAAAATCTATAGGATATCTAAACATCTGCATTTCTAATCTTTTGCATCAGCTAGTTTTGATGTGGCTCATTTTGGGACTCTGCTCTTAATTCTTTCCCCGAAGATTTTTCTTTACCCTTAGTATACAACCCAAACATAGGAACCCAAACAGTCCAAGCAAGGGTACCAAGCTGCTGCTTCTGTGTAAGCTCTAGTCAAGCCATTGCCATCTTTTCGATCTTTCAGATCCATGATTTACTACAACTTTCCCTGCTCGAAAGGCTTTCCCAAGCGGCTTCCTCTCCCAGGAGCCCTCTGACTCTGGTTCTCTGCAAGGCTGGCTCCTTCTCGCCCTTCTTGGGTTTCAGGTTAAATGTCATTTCCTCTGAACAGCTGTCCTCACTGACCACATCTGAGTCAGCTCATGTTCCTGATTCCATCTTGCAGCACCTCATTCTGTGGCTCTCCTCAATTATATATACACCGATTTCTTCATCTGTTGTTTTGTGTGTTTTCTCAGACCTGCAGTTTCCTAAGTATAGACACAACTTCTGTTTCAGTCCTGCCACCGAGTAACAAGCTCTAACACACAGTGCATGTTAAGTAACTAGAAGAAATAAGCCATGGATTAAAAAAGGTCATTAACATGAGAATAAATGTAAATATTATAAACAAGTCACAGGAAAAGGCAGCTGAGTAAAATTTAATTTTCCCAAATTACACCACTATTAAGAATATGTCTCCCTTCTCACCTTGATATAGTGATTAAATATACTCTTTTCTGCGTGACTTCCCTTATAAAAGGGAACGAATGTACATTTGTTTACTTCAAAATCGCTGTTAAAAGCATAGGTGGAAGGAACAGAAGCAAGAGAGAATATAAACAAACGGGACTACATCAAACTGTCTGCACAGTGAGAGAAACTCCTTAACATAAGACCCCCTTCTGAATGGAGAGAGTATTTGCACACCATACATTTGACAAAGGGCCAACATCCAAGCCTACAAAGACCTCATACAACTCAACAAAAAGGAAGAAACCCAATCAAAAATTGGGCAGAACAGCTAAATACTTCTCCAAAGAAGACCTAGAGATGGCCAACAGGCAAATGAAAAAATGATCATCATTTATCATCAGGGAAGTCAAAACCACAGGAGCTACCATCTCACCGCTGTGAGAACGGCCCACATTAAAACGTCCAGAACCAAATGTTGGTGAGGGTGTGGAGGAGAAGGCGCCCTGGTACACTGCTGGTGGGAATGCAGATTGGTCCAGCCCTTGGGGAAACAGTACAGAAGTTTCTCAAAATATCAAAAGTAGATCTACATACGATTCCACAATTTCACTCCTAGTATCTGCCCAAAGAATGCAAAAACACAAACTAGAAGGGACTTACACACTCCTGTTTACTGCAGCACTGTTTACAACAGCCAAGGTATGGAAACAACCCGAATGCCCAAGGACAGATGAGTGGATCAAGAAGATGTGGTACATACATTTACATAAAATGTAATATTACTCAGCTACAAAAAAAGATGAACTCTTGCCATTTGCAACAGCATGGATGAAACTGGAGGGGATAATGCTAAGTGAAGTCAGAAGGAGAAAGATAAATGTCATATAGTTTCACTTATACGCGGAATATAAAGAAACAATACAGAGAGTCGGTCAAAACCAAACCAGGAACAGACCTTAAAATTCTGTCTTTGAATTAAGGTTACTAGGGGGGCTGGGTAGAGGGGCCATGTGGTAGAGGACTGTGGGTGCCTTAGTGGTGGGTGTGGGGTGATGTCATACCCCTGAAGAGGTGTAGCCTATACCCCTGAACCATATACAGAGTTGTGAACCAGTGTTGCCTCAATAAAATAGATCAAATATTAAAATGTATAAAAATATACATTTATAAATGTATAAACATCAAAAAGTATATATAGGGAAAAGTCATTTTCTATACCTCATCATTCTGTCATTACCCACTGCTGCCTTGAACGCAAGGCGTCTCCACCACGGCTTGCGGTTGCCCTGCACGCTTGTCTTTGTCCCTACCCCAGCTAAAGCAGTAAGATGTTCTCTCTAGCCAGCATCGTGAGTCATTCATCCCCAGATGCTCACACTCACTCCTGTTCGACAGCTCACTGCAGGCCCTGGTGTGCAGAGTAAGGTGAGGGAAATAACAAGGGTTAGAAAGAAGACAACAAAAGGCATCACTCCCAGATGCAGTGGGTGAATGGCGGTCTATCTACCTGTGACTATGACTTAATTGGGAAAAAGCCTTTACAGATGTAATTAAGGCTCTTGAGATGCGATTATTCTGGATTTAGGGTAACCCTAAATGCAATGAAAGGTGTATTTACACGAGTGAAGCAGAAGGGATTAGACACCAGACACAAGAAAGCAGGTGATGTGAAGGTGGAGGCAGAGACCTGACTGTTGTGTCCATTAGCCAAAAATGTCAGGGAGACCAACAACAGTCATTTTTGTTAGAAACTGCTGGATCAGCTGGCTAAAATTTTGTTTAGAATAACTGCATCTCTCTAGAGGCCTCTTGTAATGTCTTTGTCGGTTTTGGTATGAGGGTATTAATGTTGGCCCTGTAGAGTGAGTTGGGAAGTGTTCCCTCTTCAACTTTCTGTAAGAGTTCAACTGGTTCACAAAGGTAAAAACCTGAAACTTTAAATTTTTAGGAGAAAACAGAAAAGACCTATAACCTTGGATTTGGCAAAGACTTTTTGGATATGATACTGAAAGCACTTTTATAAAAAAGAAAATGAAGTAGTTTCTTACAAATTTAAATATATTTACCATATGATCCACTTGTATATCCCCAGATACTTACCAAAGACAAATGAAAATGTGTCTATACTTGTACATGAATATTTAGTTTTACTTGTAAATACTCCCAAACTAGAAATAACCCAATGTCCATCAACAGATAAATGGAAAAATGTGACATGTCCATACAATGGAATGTTATTCAGCAATAAAAAAGGATAAACCATTGATACATAGGAAAACATGGATGAATCTCAAAATAATTATGTGGAGTGAATGAAGCTAAATAAAAAATCACTGTGTGATTCCATCTGCAGAAAATTCTAGAAAATGCAAACTGATCTGTAGGGACAGGAAGCAGATCAGTGGTGCCTGGGAGTGGGGTGTAGCAGCATGAAGGAGGGGCTTCCTTTGAGGGTCATGAATGTGTGTTACTTTGATTGTAAAAAGTTTAAACATGTGAAAACTTAACAAATTGTACAGTGAATAGAGTTCTTACACAGCCAGTGGATATTTAGTTGACTAGAAGGTATGCATTCTTGTGGGAAGGATGTCTGACACCTAATATATGCAGTTTATTATATGCCAATTATATGCCAGCAAAGTGTTTTATGCTATGAAACTTGATGCTGAAAATGGGTACATTTTATATTATGTAAATTATACCTCAGTATATACAAAGCTAATATACCTCACTAATTACTTAGCAGTGCCACTTCTGCATGTTCCCAAGAGAAATGAAAGCATACGAAGACAAGAATGAACATATAAGCTGTTCAGATCAGCTGGCATAATCTGGTTTGGGAATAAATACAGATGACACTTGACCCCATAATCTCTGCATTTGCTCTCTGCTCTGCCTGTCATGCTTTCTCTTCACATTCATCTGTCCAGAGATCTTACTTCATATCTTTGTTCAAAGGTGATCCCTTCAGAACAGTCTTTCTCCATATTATCTACATCAACCCGCCAACATTCTGTCTCCTGACCTTACTTTATCTGTCCTATCTAGTGGGCCTGTGGCTGCTATCTTCCTGACTACCGTGTCAGCACCTCCCCCAGAGCGGGGGCACTGGGCCACAATGCTTGGACTCCAGCGCAGTGCTTGGTTTCACTAAGTGGGAAAGACGTGTCGAGTGAAGCAAGCCTAGGCAAAGGAGAAATGCATGCAGCTGTAAAAGGAATTGGAGACACCCGTGAAACGGTCACTGGAGAAGCAAGCAAGCAACCCCCTTTTTGCAATGTGAGGGAAAGAAGAGAAACGAGCGTGGTGAATGGGGAGAAAGGTGCTCATGTTGAAAGGATCATTTTTTGCCTGGGTTTCAAGAAAGGGAGCTTTCTGGACTGTACCCCAGGGGTGTGTCCCCTGCCGAATTTGTCATCACTCACCTGCGTACCAACGTCTTGTCCCTTCTCTCCTTACCATCCAGGGTGCTTTCTCTTGCTCCAGCAAAGTGATCATCTTTGGCTTAGGAATCAAACATCCTGATCAGGAGAAAAGAAATGCCACTTCATTTAGAATAAACAACACTGATGCTCACAGTGACTAAACTCAAACTTGGTTACATTTATGTTAAACTATCTAAGCCTAAACGGCACTTGATGAAATGAAAAAAGCCAGAGAATAATGACGCTTCGACTGACTAAATATTAACATTTAGATGGGACTGACTAGAGAAGGGAAAAGGTGTGTTCTGATTTTACAGGCAGCACAGAGAGAGCATGAAGACACGTTCTCTGGAGCCTCATGGCCTGGGTTCAGAACTTGCCCCCTGTCAGCTGTGTGTCCTTGAAAAGTTACCCTCCAAAGGTAAAGGTCTCTTCATCAAATGCAAAATAGGGCTCATATTACCTGCTGTTTTGAGAATTAAATGAATTCATATATGTAAAGGTTTAAAAAGTATGCTTGGTATTTATAGACAGTATTATTTTTACTCTTGTTATTTTGTAAAAAGGAAAATAAATTTAAAACACTTTCAGGTTCTTCTGATATTTTTTTCCATAGAAAATGCAAAACTGCTACTTTCAGCCACAAGGAAGGGTAAAGAGAAAATGTGTCTCTTCTAGGGAGGGATATTTGCTTGAATTCTAAGTGGATATGGTCAACTCAGTCTAGCAGTATATAACTCTGGAGCTTCCTATTATGAGCAAAGGAAACCAGGGCCCTGGCCCACGCTGGCAGCTTTGGAGATGGGCCAGCCATGAACACAGGGCAGCGCTCGGAACTCTGTAGGTGCACTTGACAGCACATCTGGCTTCGCTGAGACTGTTAGAGAACTCAAGTCTGGGAGTCAGAAAAGCAGGCCAATGCAGGTAGGAGTGAAGGTCACTGAAGGAATGGGAAATGCAGGTACTTAAAGCAAATACCCACTTCTAAGCCATCAGTGCTCAAGTCATTTCTTTCAAAACGGGACAGAAATTCAGGAGTCTTAAAATAGAGGTCTGAAGTTTAACAATGGAGAAGACTGGTTCCAGAAAACACACCACAAATTATTTGCACAGATCCTTACCCACTGCGACCAGGTTGCTGTAGTTCTCCAGCATCACCTCCCGGTACAAGGCTCTCTGCACAGGGCCCAGGCACTCCCACTCCTCCTGGGAGAGGTCTATGGCCACGTCTCTGAATTCCAAGGACATCTGAAGTGACAGACCCGTGTATTATAAAAGTTGTTTTAAATGTGTTTTCAAGATGGGAGACTGCTTTGCAGGAAAGAAGCAACATAACAAGCAAGTAAGCGGGGTCAAACCTGAGATGTGTAGGGAAGGATAAGGAAATCCATATTTCTAAAATGGGGTGCCTCTATGCTTCTAAAGCATACTGTTGGTACAAACACATCGTCCTGTGTACCATGGAATACATCATTATCTGGGAATGAATAAAAATAAGGAAATTTCCCAGTGAAGTGAAATCACGTAAGTAAACACACTGCCTGTCATTTTAAGTTCTGCATTTTAAGTGCCTGAATTATAAGTTCTGAATAAATGTGCATTCCAGCATGTTCAGTCACTTCCAAAGAATTAAGAGTTAGTGAATTTCTCACCCAAAAGTACTGTAAAATCTCTTAGACATTAGAAGTTGATTAACACGATTTCAACACTTGATTTCATTGAAACTCTAGCTCATCAAGTAGAACATCGTAAATCATTTTCCCTTGAACCCATGATCAAATCTTTCATTAATACACTTATTAGCTGAGTAATCATCCATCTTGTGAATATATCAGATCAAGTCTTTATTCACAGGCAAAATGTCCCGGGTCTTCCTGAATCCTGTGAGGACGTATGTCCATCCACCTTAAGAATTGGAGGATCTTCCTAGCTGCCCTCAGCACTGTCCCTTAGAAAAACCTGCCTTACGCAGTGGGTTAAGCAACACACTGTGAAGCAAACCGCAGCCACTGCAGCACGAGTTCGATCCCTGCTGCCGGCCAGGGAGGGGACCCACATGGCGCGGC